>JAUMHA010374622.1:0-12969 GCA_032359765.1 Saxidomus gigantea | reverse complement strand
CACTCTCACATACTGGTACCACAGTTATACAGCAAGCGCACTCTCACAGACTGGTACAATAGTAAATACCCCAAACCAACTTGGACTGACTGGTACAATAGTACATACCCCAAACCGACTTACACAGACTGCTACCAAAGTAATACTTAAGAACGACAAACCGATTTGCACATACTGATTCAAAGTTATACTAAAGTACCCAAACCGACTCTCACAGACTGGTACCAAAGTAATACTAAAGTACCCCAAACCGACTCTCACAGACTGGTACCAAAGTAATACTTAAGTACCCCAAACCGACTTACACAGACTGGTACCAAAGTAAAGCTAAAGTACCCAAACCGACTCTCACAGACTGGTACCAAAGTAATACTAAAGTACCCCAAACCGACTTACACAGACTGGTACAATATTAATACAGCAAGCCGACTCTCGTAGACTGGTACAATAGTAAATACCCCAAACCGACTTACACTGACTGCTACCAACGGTAATACTTAAGAACGACAAACCGATTTGCACATACTGATTCAAAGTAATACTAAAGTACCCAAACCGACTCTCACAGACTGGTACCAAAGTAATACTAAAGTACTCCAAACCGACTCTCACAGACTGGTACCAAAGTAATACTAAAGTACCCAAACCGACTCTCACAGACTGGTACCAAAGTAGTACTTAAGTACCCCAAACCGACTCTCACAGACTGGTACCATAGTACTACGCACAAACTTTGTCATTATTAAATCGTCCCCTGTGGTTTTGCTTCCATTTTTGTAACAGTATTATATTTACAGAATGTTTTAATAAATAAATGGATCTTTTTTATTACATGAAACACAAATAAAGGATATAACATTTTTATAAAGCTTTTTATTTGATGAACATGTCATCTTGTATTAAGTCATTAATGGAACTTTACCGTCGCATGAAACGATATCGAGCTGTGAACGAGCTCATTGTACTGCTATTTCTTCCAGTTTTGTGTCATGATATCAAACCATTCGTGTACGTTACCGAGCTATGAATTTTACGTTTTCCTCGGTTTTTATCGTTGTTTTACAATAAGTTGAAAGTATATTTACGGCCCAGTCTTTGAAATCGGACTATACCCGCAAATATTTTTGGGTCCCGGATGTAAACAATACTAAAGAAATCTAACGATCTTATATTTTGTTAGCAAATCCAGTTTGGGATATTCTTAACATTTAAAGTATTTCATTAAAAGCACTACAGAACTTTAATAAAACTATAACAACAAGGAAGGAAATGTTTAAAGGATACTTTGAACATATAAATTTAGTAAATGACATGTTTATACTCATAACTATGTTTTAGGTCTTAAGTGAAGAAATTGGATATATACTACAGTGCAACCGGCTTAAATAAAAAAAATTAGCCATGCATAAATTGTGTGTATAGCTTTATCCACCCGGGCATACCATTTAATACATATATCGATAAAAGTATAAAAATATTTACGTTTTGCAACTTAGATTAATTATTTATTTTATATATTGGATTCACCTAGGTAGACATACTGGTCAAAAGAGAATGATTCCCGGTTAACATTACAAATAACGATACAAGTGCAATTTTCTCCACTGATCAAATAAGGACAAAACACTAAATAAATGAATATTGGATAAATACGTTGAAAACGTTTTGATGTACAGTATATATGGAATAACAAACATAAGGTAAGAAGTTAAAACCGTTGTTTTTATGCATAATATATAAGATAACACTCTTTGTATTGTTTTATATATGCATTTGCCTTCCAAAAGTTTAAATGCCGGTTGTTTATTATTATGCGGGTCATAAGTATTACATTATACAGGACCGTTCAGTTTAAAAAAATCGTTTTACAGGACTATTTTTAGATACATATATAGGGTATGTCAGTGTTTACAATGACGTGGTTTATAAAACACTAGCCCAAGGCCATTACATTTTAAATCGTATTTACGACACATTCGCAGATCGTATTTCAGATAGACATAGTATTATTTAACACGAATTCTATCTAAGTGAGGTAAATTTCATTAACACGTTTTCCATAAACTGTCTGTCCATGTTGATTTACGCAGTTTTAAACTTATTTGTAAGCGCCTACAACGTTTGATTCAGCAGTATTCATTTTTTCACAACTGAAATATCCATCTTCGCCAGCTTTTCTCGTGCATTTCTTGTGTATTAATTTGTTTGTAAGTGTTTTTCGGCTACAAAAATTGATTGATTGATTGATTGATTGATTGATTGATTGATTGAGAAAATGTACATGTTCCAAAAATAAAATAAATGAGTTTATTGAATAATGCAGTAGACGGCTGGCAATTAAGAACATTTCAGATGAAACAAACATTAACTAAATTATCTTTAACTGCAATCCTCACGACACCAGCTGGTGCGTGAAACCTTTTATCGTCTTGCTATACCGTGCAATGCATTCAGCACATTCCTATGCAAAAGATGAAATGATCGCCTTGAACGGTTTGTTGGTTCAATGTCTTCAGAAAATGCTTTCGGTATTCATGGTATTGAAACCCGCATCTTATCGAAAATGTTAAAAGATGCCCGAATGTTTCGTGCCAATGGCATATATCACCTGCAGTTTCGTCACAATTATGAAACAAAAACGATCGCTTCTTCCACATCAAATCAGCTAGGAGCATTCCTTTTAGACGCGGCACAACCGTGAATAAAACCGGTCAGTGGTAACAACAAATACTGTCTTTCCGGAGTACGGCAGCTTTCTACAGTTTAGAAGGAAGATGTTCCAGGACAGGAATCAGTTTTATAGTTAAAATAATTTACCTGTATGTGTAGATTTTAAGGTAGAGATAGACCTTACATGGACTATTATTTGACAAGATATTCAACGGGTTGTATCTTGTTTCTTGTGTTTTGAAAGTAGGTAAATTTGTGTATGTTTGGAAAGGTCTTTTATATCTCTGAACAAAAAACAAACAAAATACAAACTAGTGCCTATTAAAGGAAATAGAACATCAAATTAACCTTAACCAAGCATTCAGTTTGATGAATTAGATTTCGGCTAAGATTTACTCTTCTACCTTAAATGAATACACTTAAGCTTACATAATAAAATCGTGATAAAATGAGAAAACAAACGTACCAGGATACAAGTAAAACATTTGTTTAAATGACTGCATACACTAATTGCTCGAGATCTTCCAAAACAATAAAAATCAAGTCAATAAACGCGACATTTTCCACAGACCCTAGGGTTCAGCAGAGCGATTCTGACCCAACAGCCTCTCTTGTAATTTTTTTCTCATATGTAGAGTGGTGGAACCTATGCTGGCGGTATCCCTATGCTGGTGGTATCTCCGAAAAACGGCTATTTACAGAAAAACAGGTGAAGAAAAATGTTCAGGGTTAAGGCACTCAACCGGGACACATTTAAAAAAATGACCCAAGTGTCTGTGCATTTGTTCGACACAGTGCTAATGTTATATTACTTCAGCTTAAAGACAGTTAGCAGATCAATAGCCCGTATACATTGAAACTGTTAATATGGTATTTAAGCAATTGAGCCGTTATTGATATGTATGCACACACAGAAACATTACTGCAATATTATGTATACTTCAGGGGTAACAGCTTGGTAGCAGTAATTGCTGTTAGTCATTGCTAGCCCTGGAGAAAACACTTGCAACACATGTCAATCTTCGTTCTTGTTTACATAAAGTGATTTTATATACATATTCATGTACAATCTTACTACAGTGTTATGTAACCGGTCTATGTTTGCTGAGTTTATGTGCTATGTGGGTAGACTTCTGGTCCTTTGGTTGTAAGTGGTTGACGAATGTGGGTTGTAAAACCGGACCGCGCAACAGCGTGATGAAAGCCATTGTACCATCATTGTACTTTCGAAAACTGTCGATCAAAAGGCATTGCTCCATCCAGGTCGCACTTTGAGATAATTGTGCTCTCCCATCGAAGACTTTCAACAGAAAAAGACTTGTTCAATAAATAACTACAAAATGCATTGTCAATGTTGTCAAACTTTATAGGTGGGTTGGTCATGTCAAGTAGATGGCCACTGTTGTTTGAGGTCAAAGGTTAAGGTCGCGGTCCTACAAGAAACAAATTTAAATAGCACCAAGGAGTTCGTTATACATGTATATACGTATACGGGGTTTTCTGTACAGTTTACTTGTAATATTTATGAACCCTTTATCATATTATACGAGTGAAGGAAATCCGTATAGTGTGTTCAAATGTGGGGACAGTCCATCTATTTGATTTGTGTAGACAGTCGTTTTTGACAAACAATTTTGTTCATGTTCCCAACTTTAAATTTTGAGTCTCTCCCATTCCGGCGTTCTCCAATGCGGTAATCAGTTAATACAGAAAACTGAATTGTTTTTATTAGCGAAGGTGGCGACGCATGCGCAAATATGTATCAATCCATCATTCACTTGATTACTTGTCGGAATGAAATCTAATTAAGGAGCATTTCTATAATGGGAAAATTAATTATCCTGTCAAATTAGTGATTCATTCTTTGTTATTTTATCCTTGATTAGTGTTCAAGTTATAATGGGGAACATCAACAGTAAACAAAAAATCGACTGGAATTAGTCTGATCATTTCGTAAATGACATCTGATTTCTCAGTTTGCGATTCGAATAGCGCTCCCTCCTTCGGGTTTCTATATTGTTTAAATTTCTGTATTAGCCTTCAGCTCTTACATAGCTCATATGTAGCTTGACAAAATTGACTCCTCTAGATGTCGTAGAACCATTAATATGGATGTATGTACGACGTACTATAAATTTTCCAAATGAAAACTGGTGTTACTTACATCACTCTCGTAACCATGGTTATGGTCATGCCATGGTTAATATGTACATGTTGTGATATCGTTTTAATGCATTCGTGTTTTTTTAGCTATGTATGTACTCCATACCAAAATAAATCTTATCTTATCTTAACGACCCTGTCTGTATATATGTAAGTACACTTAAAACAAGTGGAAGATGGCTGTTAAGCCAGATTTTATACAGCGCATTGATTGGTCAAACGGGGATCACATGCCGAAGAGCCCTGTATTTCTTATTAAACAACGATGTCAGAAAACCTTTATTTATAAGTTAGATAAGTCATTGCCCGAAACAACATATCTCAATACTAACTTCTGACTTGAACTAACATGGCCCTTACAGGCTTTCGTATATCGCCGAACTAACATGGCCCTTACAGGCTTTCGTATATCGCCATTACCGCTTATCAAAACGAAGTTACTGTTAAAGAAGAGAAGACATTTCCCATGACGACTAAGTAAGTCATTCAGAATTATTCTTGGAAAACGGTAGACCCTGTCAGCGAAATCCACATTTCCATTCATAAGTGCGATAATTTACGAACTATTTCATTTGAGACACCAGGAAGGCATTGTACACATCGGCTATTGATTTCAATGAATAATTTAACAAAACCGCGGTATGTTAGAACGTGAGATCCCATGAGATTGATATTGCTCCAGGAACGTGTAAATTTGTCTTCCTCTGTATATTTCATCTACCTAAATCTGGCAACCAGTATTTTTTATTCTTTCATCCGTTGTTAGGGTGGCTAGCTGTAACGATGCCCGTAAGTTATAATTAGTATCTAGCTATCGTTTAACAGTCTTAATAAAATGAAATGAGTTTGTCTATGCACCAATATATTAAGACTGAGAAGAAACTTTCCTACATGTACAAAAGTAAAGAAAAAGATCTAGTGCCACATATACTTTCAACAAATAGCACCAAACAAAGGGCTTGTAAACACGTTCCTCCTTTTTTATACTTCTTGGGTGACAAAGCCAGCTCCCGTGCGTATAAAACTACTGTTTCAGGTTCAGCTTAGTTTGAGCACAAAACGAATTTAACTTCTATGCTAGATTTCATTGTAAAAAGAATCTTCGAAAGGTTTTAACTTTTTAGACGCCAAATGTCGCATTGTGAGAAAAGTAATAAACATTAGTTTGGAGGTAGCAACATATCATGTTGATAGATATGAATTGTTTCCGTACTAAACTTATAAAATCATTCATAAAAGACTGAAAACGCAGGACTATTTTAGTGGCATTTTTCTTGCGGGCGTATCCAATTAAAAGGTGCTTTACAGTGGAAAGGTTTGCAATAAAAAAAAATGTAAAATTATACATTCTACTTGTCATTTCATTTTTTTCCGGTTAAAAGCGTGACTGTGCCGAAAAAGTTTTATAAGCACATGACTGGACAAGGAGGCTATCAAAGTGGTAGATGAATGGAAAACATAAGACTTAGTTTGTATGCATGATTTACATATCACAATATGATTACAATAGCACGGGATATCTACCATTTTTTGCAATGAGCAAACACTGCTTAAACTACAAATATTTAATAACCCTTCCTGTGACAGGCAGTGTTAAATAGGAAAAGGAAGGTAACTTTACTTTTAAAACAATAGTTCTTTAAACGTAACTGGATGCAAAATAATCCCCGAGAGTGTTAGAAACCGTAAATTATTTAGCAAATAAATCGATGTATCAATTGTTCAGTGATACAGTGTAAATAAAAAAACTTTTTCAGGTGTTATTAATTTTTCAGTGTCAATATATCCATGTATTTAGCAAACACGACTGTGTTTACAGAGCTGAAAAAGTAACTTAAATCGATGAATATAGATTTTTAAACATGATAAAATTACAATCTGTATTAACATAACGTCTCCTAGTCCACTTGTTGTCATGAGGCCAAACCACCGGATCCCGCAACAGTAAAATGTGGTCTTATTACTGAATATGTGTTACTATGGAGACTATTACTGTAAAATGGACCATTTGGTTAGGAAATGTTACGTCTTAATATCTAGGGCGAGGGCGGTGGTCTTAATAGCGGAATTTGACTGCACATGTAATCGTCGTTTTTGATAGAGACTGCCGTGAAAAGATGTGTTTTAGTCTGACATTGTGTTAAACCATATCTTGGCCACAAGTAGATATGCTCGAAATATTGTCTTTACGTCACTGTGCCGCTATTCATTCTTGAAATTACATGTGTATAACTGGGCTGATAAAATGATGTTGCATCCCGTCTGACACCAGTACCGTACGTAATACGCCATACGCCAGGTCGGCGATAGCTGACGGTATGCATGTTTTTGCCAGAGCCTGGATGTCTACTGGCACCACTAACGTCTACGTAATCACAACAGTATTTGTATGCATACCAGTACAATAACCTAGCTGTTGAAATTGTTGATGCCGGAATACCGTATTGCGTAGGCTACATTTCCTAGTGCTGGAACATCTGCCATTACCAGCCTGGCTCAGTACAAACATCCACTATTCTAGACATAGAATCATTGTTACTGGAAATACAAATAAAATTTATGGTCAAAAGGTTTAATGGACATATTTTGAATAAACTTGGATGTATAGCAATTTATGAGTTCGTATCTTGATGTTAAGTCTAAGTTTAGTTTTAACATAATTTGTACATAGCAAAGACTACAGTTTACACATACAATACATTATTGAAAAAAGGATTAAATCCCTTAGCTATACTGCTCCTTGGTGTGAGAGTGGTTGCTTGGACTTTGTGACCTTGACATGAAGTGCAATGGTATTGTGGTGAGCGACATTGGGCCATCATGGCCCTCTTGTTTAAGTAAAGAAAACCATGGCAGAAAAAACAAAACAATTATATAGTTTAAACAATACTTTGCTTGTTCCTCACTTTCCTAAAAAAGTTAATGCATTAACAACATGACTGTATAGACCTAGTCCGTAAGCTTAAAAACTTGTTTCTGGAACATACTTAAGAAAAACCTTCTGACGCATAATTTGAATAAAGAGGGGTTAAGATATTTATGAACCATTATCATATTTAGAAATTTAGTATAAAGTGTCTGCATGGAATTCTCTTGACAATAATCGTCGCCAATATACTATCTGTCAATAACCGTTTGGCAATTCTCCCCTAAAATATAACATCCCAAAGGTATCTTTTTGCTGATGGTTTATATCTATCGGATCTCCTCGGTACTTTCCCGAAAATGATCGGAGACGGCCGAGCAAAGCTTAGAAAGGAACGTATGGTAGCGCACTTAGGACAAGTTGGAAAAAATATTTGTTTGTTGAAACTAGCGTGCGTTCTTGTTTATTTTATTTTATTAGATGCTTCTTATTTGATGTTTATGTATTGACAATATTTTGCCTTTCATTTAAATATAGATTCTTTGGTGTTATTTCTGTTCTTCTCTGACGATTAATTGCTGGCATATGCACGGTATTGCCAAGTGCATCGTTGGCTTGTCTTGTGTTTCATATTCTCCTGGGATATGCCATTGCATTTACACCTACAGTCGCACGTTCCTGTATGGTGTGAATGTTGTCCTGTTTAGTGTGGGTAATACTACCATTGCCATTGGCAGTTAAACCTGCTATTAAAACAGCTTTCCGGGAGAAGATTGAACGGTGTTATTGACAGATGGGTTTTATTTACAAGTATTTCCACTAGATTAAAAGTTCATTATTATCTTCACATCGTGTTTGGTCTTTCTTGTTTTTGTCTGTTTGCTTTAGTTTGTTTTTATTTATACTTCATCTATTCGAAAATCGCATTATTTTTCGAATTGTCCCGGAAATGGCCGAGTTAGCACGAATGACTTACAATTTTTGTACATGTAGTTAGCAACAGCATTTTAAACTGCGAGCTGTCATACAGCATACCATATCCTTTTACAGATATTTCTTGTTTACATATACGTGTACAATGTACCTAGTTGAGGCATCAGATACCGTCAGGCCACTTGCTACCATTAAGGCCATCAGGCCACTTGCTACCATTAAGGTGGAATGCGCCTCAAATTTATTTCTCGAATTCTCTTCTCACATTTGCACCATGTATAGTTCAGCATATATCCCGTAAGAGATATCAAAACAATAAAATCGGATCTCAATCGGAATCATCTTCAATTATGCACAGCGTAAATTTCAAGAGAAAATTCGAACAAAATATTTGAGGCGCATCACACCTTAAGATTTTAGTGCGTTTGCAGAGAGTGTAGATCTAAGAAGACATAAAACTGGTCTGCAACTTATTTCAGAAATGAGGCAATCGTAAATTGAATGTGATTGAGAAGTGGTTTGTTTCTATTCATATCTGTTATTTATCGGAAGGGTTAACCACGTGAAATGAAAAACTGCCTTTCTTAGATTGTACATGTTGCAATGAATATGGACAACCAATGAAATGCGTAGTACAGGATAAAAATATCGAATGGAATGTTTTTACTGAAAATGTAAATTAAACAAAAGCTCGTTTATATCTTGATGATTTTTAAAAAGTTTTTTTACCTTTTCATAATAAGAAACAGCAGTTGCTGACGTATTTCAGAAGGCGTCGCCGCCAGTGTCTACCCTCCTGTCATTGCCGTTGTAAAAAAAATCACATTTTAAATGTTTCAGAAATTCGCAGAAATTTGCATTTTCTTTGAAAGCGTAAAATGGCTTTACCCTGATACTGTGTAGAGTGGAATAATTTGTGATCCCACGTCACCGTAACCGGCAGTTCCTCAAGATTTTGTTTTTGGTTATATAGAACGGAACATATTTATCATAGCCGCATAAGAAATAACTGTAGCAATCTAAACCCTGACTTACACAATAACCACATAAGAGAAAATCCTAACTGTAATGGCGGATATGCGATAAAAGACGCTGAGCACTATTTTTCCCAGTGTCCATTATTCAGAAACCATCGCTAAAGCACTATTCAGAAGCACGCGACTTTTCCATCCTCTAAGTACATATAAGCTACTGTTTGGTATCAATACCCGTACTGACGAGGAAAACTGTAACCTATTTACAGAAGTACATACACTTATAAAGAGTACGAGACGTTTTAATGATACATAAAAATGGTGTTATTGTCACAGTAAATGTATTAGATGTACATCAGTCTGGGGTGTCAGGTGCGGGGTTCCCATGGGATGCTTGTTCGATCACGGAAGGCAGTCAAACTTTTTAAGCGTTTTGTTTTTCTTCGAATTGTTTATGTATAATTTTTCTTCAATTTTTTTCTCTATTTTTCCCCCACTCACTCGAATATTCTAAAAATTAATTTGATTTATTCAATTCTTTCTTGTAAAGTTGTATAAGCGATACAGCTATCTTGTCATTTACTTAAAATCTGACGTCTTTTGGAGAGGGCCGTTTCTGATGTTGTCATAACTCGTGGCCCGATCAATTTGTTAAAGTTATACATATTTTGCATGCCTTAACTTGTACAGTATAATAATATTAAATTAAAAAAAAATAAAACCGTAACCTTTTCCCTTAAAACCGGGGTACACTGTATACAAAATGTACAGACATGATTGAATATTACGACCACGAGTCTTCCCATCGTGCTTGTGACCTTAACATACACGAAATTCACATTTTTTCATTGGTCCTATGTATATAATTATCGACCGTTTGACTTTTCAGTCATATACAGATGTATTAGTACCTTAATATGTACCTATATAGAGGAATAGATAGTCTTTAGGTTTAAATCCCTTAAAAATAGATATATATGTTGTAGTTTTTGGAAGCAGAAAACTTCTAACAGATAAGCTAAGTACACCCAGAATATGATCAGTGAAGCTAAAAAACGTACAAAGTGCTGATATTCACATATTGTTTTAAAGCATCTGCGTGATCGATGATTTCAATTTTAATTGGAAATCATGTACATGTACAGAAAGGTGCTACCATCACAGACTGCCTCAACGATCCAATAGTATCGCACACTCTCGCATACCATCTGTTGCAAGCGCCTGTATGATTTGACATCGGAAAATATAGTCAGTTTATATATATATATAGTCTAACATTCCGCTGGGATTTTAGCTATAAAAAGTGAAAGTTTCCTCCGGTTATTGCTGTACCATACTGTTAGGATAATATTGTGGAAAATGCTGAATTAAATGTATTCGCAGATGGTTCATTTCGTATTTCACTATAGTTGGTAATGGTTATTTGACTGTCAGCGCGTGCATATCCTACTTAAAGTTGATAGCTGAATGTTGTAATAAACTGATGATAAATAAGGTATCTGGATACATATTGAAGTGCCCTGCAGCGTGCAGCAAATCGTTTTTTAAGGTCAAAGGTATGTACCAGTATTTTTGTTGTATTTAATTTCGAGTTGAGTTTAGGTGTGAGCATGCATCATTTTACTCTTCTCGTGAAAAAGTGAGAAGCAGTCTGTCAAGATTCTGACAGAGGGGCAGTCCAGCACTATTGCTTGAAACGTTTGTCTCCTTACTAACATTTTGTTCTTGTTTTGTGATTGATAGACAGTCGTTTTTTTTATTTCGGTACACTGATTAGAAAGTCCATACAGTAGAGGCACGACGGTTTGCGTATTATCACTGATAGGCAGAAATATGTTTGCTGTATGTATGCTTTATCTACTGCTTATTTTGTAAATTTCAATTATGCACTCCCACGGTTTGAAGACAAAAAAGTCCAATTTAGGGTTTCAGTTACTAAAGTTACCTATACATGTAATAACAGGGCATGTTGAAGTAATGAGGAAATATCCATAACTATTTAAAAGCTTAAAATACATGCTACAATGGGACATTCAGTTATTTTTTACAACGCTGAAACACGCTTCTCAAATATTCTAATTTCTTTATACTTATAGCCATGGGGCAAGAGGAAATAGATGGGGGGTGCGCGGGGGATATGGAATGGAGCGCGGGGGGGGGGGCAACATTGTATCAAACAGGAGGGGCGCAATACCCTGCTCAAGCACTCTAGAATCGCTGATTATTATAATATTCCAAGCCAAAACTGAAAATATGAATCCGCATTAATAGTATGGCAGAATACGGTTGCGGGCATGAATATAGCACACTCAAACTTTGTGGAACTGTTTATCGTTTTATATATATATATATAGTTGATGCCCCATGAGTTTCAGTTAAATTGCTTCAGAAGCACAGGAGTTGTGGCCCTTTAGAGATAAAAAATGAATGCAAAATTGTCATACATTGATCACTAGATAACCCGGTGTGTGGGTGAGGGGGAAAGATGGCACCCCCACACCCCAGAATATTTTATTCTCAGTAGTTACTTAATAGCATATTCCTCGGACTTGCATGTATACGGCTGCTGTGTAACACCGGATACAGCTCCTTTCGAAAGCTGTATTCGGTGCACATTAACGAATACAGCTCCATTGGTGTAGCGGAGCTGTATTCGAAACAAAGCACATGCACAATCGAATAAAGCTCTCTATGTTTGATAAAACGGATTTAATAACAGAAGTGTGAGTACGTGGTGATGTGTCTTTTGGCCAAATGAATTTATGTCTCCACTTTAGGAAGAAGCTTTGGTGTTCCGAAAACTTTTAAGCCAATGTCCAAATTGCATGTAGTTCGAAAGCTTGGGTCCATCTGTTCGAACACATGTCTGTTGTCCTATCCTGTATGTTGTCTTATCAGTCCGTTTGTCGGGCCTTACGCCCTGGTGTGAATGTGCTTCATTCTGTCAACAATCTATTTATGAAATAAAGTACAAAACTACTTAAAATGCCGCCTTATTTGCAACAGTCATGTATGAAAAATGAAGGTTTATTGAAAGAAATTAATTCTTCAATACTAACAAAAAAGTCATTAAACCTTTAAGTTCCGTTCAACTGTCCATCCAACACGGACGGACAAAAAGACAACCAGGGCTATGTACTGCATCCTGAATAGTGGGATAGATCCTTATTAATCTACAATAAAGTATGTGCCGCAATGATACGCCTTAAATATACGTCTATGTTGCATCGGGTCACTGGGGAGCTTTATTCGAAAAAAAGGTACAAGAACCGTAATACAGCTCCAATTTGATTTTAATGCACGCCGAATACAGCTCCCCGGAGAGCTGTATTCGTTAATGAGCACCGAATACAGCTCTCCGGG
>JAUMHA010374611.1:1867-12970 GCA_032359765.1 Saxidomus gigantea | reverse complement strand
GCTTACTTACCACTGTTCACAGTCCATGTTGGTTCCACCAGGCACCACAGCAGTAACATCACTGTTAAAACACCCATTCTCTTTTTTTTGTTTATTTGAAATATATCTTTAAACTTTCTTTTCTGGTAGATACTGACAAGTTTAGGCAATAATAAAACCTCCTGTCTGTGCAACCTTCAAACTGATTTAGTTGCAGAATATAAAGTTATCATGACTAGTCCAGCATTTTGCAGTAAACGGACTAAACAGATTTCTTAAATTTCTCCATTATTTTAATTTTGAAAGTTTACGCACAGAGATACATATGACCTTTCTTCACTAGTTATAATAAATGAATGCAAAAGCTGGTTATGTGAATTTATTGGAGTAATAATTAAAGTCAAGTACATGATATTCTTTCTAGAAAACAATGGAATGAATCAATGTGTGAAGAAGCAAAGGAAATGACCAATTATGATTTATCTTTTTTGCTGTTCATTGGTCATCTATTCTCTAAGATTATAAAGGCATGAACAAGATAAATTTCACCTTCCATTTAACAGTCATCACTTCTATAACAATACTATCCTACCATTATTTCAAAACAGACAAACCTACACGATAAATTATTTTTATAAATTCAAAAGGAATTATTTTTATAAAGGCATGATTGAGATGGGGTTTCTTTACATATTTCAAATTTGTATCTTCAGTTTTTATTCGATAGAAATAATCTCCTAATTTTTTTCAGAAGGAAGAAAATATTCCTAAGACAAGGAAGTTACATTACTCAACTTCTGCTTTCTCACCTGCCTATTAAATTTAGTACATTTGTATTTCAGTAGATTCTTAACTTGATAATAAACCAGTTAGCTTTAGTAATTAATTCCTTCTACAAAATAGAACTATAGCTATCACTGGAAGTGATTAATACCTCCGCTTATGCACTGGTTCACTTCTAGTGTTTCAAAACGGGACAAGGCATGGATGATACAGGTCAAGTTTGGTGAAATTCTAAAGAGGCAGCCATTTAAAGATTTTTCTATTATAAGAGAATACAAAGTTGATTATTTGTGCCAAAGAAACTCAAATTCTGACAAGCCTTTTCAGAAAAAAGAAGCATTAAAAAATATTCACCACCCCATTGGAGCCTGATCTGGGGATAATTCTTTTTTCTACATCTTATAGTGATAAAGAACTCAGTTGTTGTAAGTTAGATTAAATCAGCACTATTTAATAGTTCCAGAAAATAATTTTTCTTAAGTTTCTATATAGAAAAGCACTAGACACCTGTTTAAGGGGCCTCATTTCTAAAATAATTAGGAAGTGTAGGGGGTTGATATAAGAAAGAATGAGCATTAAATTATTTGAGCCAATTATAATTTAATTTTGATAACTGATTTCAGAGAAATAGGTAGAGGATAATTGTTGGTTTCGGTGTAAGATCACGTTATAATTTCACCGAGTGGGCACCAAAAGTGATATTTTTGCTAGTGGCACAGCCACAAGTGAAAATAACTACTTTTGGTGTTAACGAGTGAAATGGCATCAATACCAACTTTTTTTCTTTTATTTTATGTCGCAAACTATACTTTTGTTGAGTTTAGTTCAATAGAATGTTCAAAATCGTGGGAAACGTCACCAGAAAGCATTGCAAGCATGATGTCATTTAGCGACGTCATCGTCATATGGCTTCCGGCATTCATTACGCTGGGTATACTTTTTGACGTTAATATGGGTAACCGATTTTGATCATTTTCACTGCGTCGACAGCGAGGTTATAGTAATATAATCCACTGTTATATCTCGATAAACCACTGAAAAACATTAAATAAAATTTTATTCTAACATGAATCACGATTTTGTCTCTTTATACAAATTTGTTTGTTTGATCCCGAGTTTATTTTTCAGTTGTCCCTGGTCCCGGGGTAGGCAGCAGGTGGCTAGATTTCTCTACACCTGATCTCCAGGCTGTTCTGTCATGTGGATCGATGTTGCCAAGGTTATGTGCATACATGTCAGCCTTGACACAATCAGACCATGTCTTCTTTGGTCTGATTGGTCCTCTAGAGCTTTGTATGGACAAACTCATGACAGAGTTGATGCAAGAATATGCACGTATGACGTGTCCATACCATCTCAGTCGTTTGGTGCGGATAGCAGCTGTCATCTCCTGAACACCCAGTTTTGCATACAGTCTATCAAAGGAGACTTCATCATTGGGTTTGACACCACATATCCATCGGATCATTGATCTGTCATTTCGACGAAGCCGCTGTATGTCCGAAGCAGAAGGTGCCCATGTTTCACTACCATGCAGTAGGGCAGAGCGAACACAGGCGTTGAAAATTTTCCCACGGGTATTGAGGGAAACATGCTTGGATGTCAGAATAGGAAGGACCTTCTTGAACTTTCCCCAGGCAGTACATCTGGTAATGATGGCAAGCACACATCCCCCACTGGGGCACAGCATATCGCCTAGATAGCAGAAACTGGCTTATAAAGGTTCAGGATATAACTCTCTTCCCATTCCTTAGGGATCAAACCATTGGTGTAGATTACTTCTGCTAGCAGTCTTAACATGTCTGTACCCTCCTCGCCAGCTGCTTTCAACATCTCAGCGATGATGCCCGAGGGACCTGGAGCTTTGCTTCACTTCATTTTGCTAAGAGCTGTACGTATATGGTGCAGTGTTACAGGCGGAGGAGGACCTTCCACGGGTGCAACCTCAGGTAATAGGTCACTAGGCCACCCAAACTCTACATTTAGTAGTCTTGCACAGTGCTCAACCAAAGCCTTCATCTTGTCCTCATCATTCAGTGAGATTTCACCTGCATCGTTCTTGATGCATTTCTCACCAACAGCATCCTGGTTTGTCCTGTCCTTTTGTTTCGCTAGTTTGAAGATGCTCCCATCGTTGGGTGGTATGTGGGCGAACCTATCCTTCTCAGCTTCTGACTTGGCCTGCCAAACAGCGTGTTTTGCCACACGCTAAGCCTCATTGTAGGCAGTTTTGGCCTCCAGTGCAGAGATTGTGTCCCCTGCTTCAGTTAGTGCTTTGAAGGTCCTGAAACAGGCCCGCTTTGTCTTTATAGCATCTTCCACCCTATCATCCCACCACCAGGTTTCCCTTTTCCACTGGTGGTTTTTAGAGAAGCCACACACCTCAGATGCTGTTTCAAGGAGTGGGATTTTGAGTCTTTCCCACACATCTTCCACTAGATATTTGTGTTTGACTAGCCATAAATTTGCGACGGGAATGTTTTACAGGACCGCCTGTCCTAGCTGTCGCCCCAACTCGTCTCTTTGTGGTGCCCGAGGTGAGATTCCGCAGTTCCTTCACTCGGGCTGGATGCAGCCATTGTCCTCTAAAGGGGTGGATCATCCGCCGAGCCACAGTGGCCTCTGTACCAGAAACATCAGTCTGTCGATGTCTGCCATAGAAACCAACTACCATCTAGGTTATGGTAGGCTATTCAGAAAGAGTAGAAAAATTATGTTATATTAAACCATAAACAACGCGGGAACATAATATGCTGTAAACATGATGTCATATTGCATCGCATGACGTTAAATGAGCGTTAGCATAGAAAATAACGCTTAACATTTATTCACCTTTTGTAATATCTGGTCATGTTAGAATCGAAATAACATCCTTTTCAGCGTTGGTATCGTCGAATAACCAATTTGTCGTATTGATGCGCAGGTATTAACCACTCAGGCCTCCAGCCTTCGTGGCTAATAACTGCATAACAGTACTCCCAAATCATTGTTTATTAAACGATGAACACCGCTGGAACAGATATTATTTCATAAATAATTAAAATAGAAAAAAAAATAATTCTGGAAATAACTAGATGGTTGTTTTTGTCACAAAAACATAATTATGTCTCCCCCATGACAATTTGTCAATGATTGTAATACTGAAACATGATATTAAAATAACACAAAAATCTATTTTAGTAACAATGACCTTGACCTTACAAATTTTTATCCCATTAAAACACTTTATGAACCAAAAAATAATTAATTTTTTAATTCTATTTTTAGTAACAGTGACCTTGACACTACTGACCCCAAATGCATTCCCATGCTTCTTCTCCATTCAAGCTACCTACACACTAAGTTTCATTGCAATTGGTCACTTCTAACCCGAGTTATTGAGCTGGAACCATTTTTCTATTTTTAGTAACAGTGACCTTGACCTTGAACCAAGGTAGTTGTTACAAGGGCTCTGCACATCGTGTCACTATGGTGAACATTTGTGGTGATTTATTCTAAAATCCTTCAAGGGGTTCAAGAGATATGGAGCGGACACAAAATATAGTCATATGACCTTTTATGTCCAATTGTGATCTTGACCTTGAGACGGCGCGGTTGGTTCATGGGTTCTGCACATCGGGTAGTTGAGGTGAACGTCTAACCCAAGTTACATGAAAATCCTTAAAGGGGTTTAGGAGATATGGAGGGGACAAGATTTTGCCGGACAGACAGACCGACGGTTGACATCCATGGCAAAACAATATATCTCCCCCATATTCTATGGGGGAGACATAATAAACCAATCTTGAAAAAGGGTCATTATGCTATTGTATAGTTATTTTAGTTTTATGAAATTCTATCCATTGGTTCTCGAGTTATGGCTCAAGACAGACAGACAACGCCAAAACAATATCCCTCCACCTTTGGGGGGGGGGGATGAAAATATACTGACGTCTTTCAATTTCCACAACAACTTGCTAAAACTCTGTACTTTTTTTGGAAAAAACAAATAGTTAAACATAGTTACTTATAACAGGCTTTACTTTGACCGAGCTCTTGCAAGATACACTTGGAAATCACAGGGAAATTAAATCAACTTTTTCACAAGATCTACAAAATGACATATGAAAGTACTATGAACCTTGTGATAATATCAACATTAAGGAGTGTCAAACATAAAAGTTTTGTTTTTGTTTAAAAAAAAGGTTGATAGACCCATTTTTTGTTAACAATAAACACAAGTAAGCCAAAAGGCATACAAGGGCAATTGTTAATTGAATATTTTCTCATAATCTTTCCTGGTCTTTCTATTCACATTCACTCATATATTTTCTTCTTTACATTATCAGTTAGGGTAAGTGTAAGGGAACCAACTTTTGGGCTGGTACCAGTATTATACATATTATCCTTCTAAGAGCACTTTCAAGAGTAAACTCGAAAATCAACATACTGGTAAACGTAAAACAATCGTACAACAAGAGGGCCAAGACACCCCTATATCACTCACCTGGCTCATCAATCACATCACAGGAAGCTGGGGATCATGATTTGAACACTATTAGTTGAGGTGCTCTTTACAATGCTCCACTCCTACACTCTAAATATCTAAGCCCTGGGCCTTCTGGTTTTAGACAAGAAAAATGTTAAGTTTCCCCCATACATGTATTAGCATAGATATGAAATGAAGTGACCCCCAGTCTTGATTTGAACAGTCTTTGAAGAGGTCCACAAGGCAGTGCTGCATGCCAAATATCTAACCTGTAAGCCGTGTGGTTTCACAGAAGATTTTTTAAGTTTTTCCTGTATAAGCCTATATAAAATCAAGTGACCACTTCGAGCTAGGTCTTGGTAGAGATCCACTAAGCAATGCTACATGTCAAATATCTAAGCTATAGGCTACATGTTTTCAGAGAAGACTTTTAAAGTTTTTCCTGAATATGCCTACACTATGTAAAATCAAGTGGCCCCTCAGGTAGGGTCAGTCATGATTTGAAAGATCTTGGTAGAGGTCGACTAGGCTGTCATGCCAAATATCTAAGCATTTGGCCACATGGTTTCAGAGAAGAAGATTTTTACAGTTTTTCCTAAATAAGCCTGTGTAAAAGTGACCCCCGGGCTGGCTCAATTTTGACTTTGGGGTCATGATTTGAAGGGTTGTGCTACATGCCAAATATCTAAGCTTTAGGCCATGTGGTTTAAGTTTGCTCTACAATCTACCTATGCCACATGAAATCTAAACAACAGAAATGAATGAGTTTGATGCTTGTTTTATGCTTGTGTCGTGCACAATCATCTACTATTCATGACAAAATTGTTTATGTCAGTAATCATTGCAGTTCTTTAAAAACTGAAGGAGTTTGTTCCACATTCTACATTAACTTTATGCAATAGAAATGGCTATGTTCAAAGGGGCATAACTCTGCAACACTTTCATGGATACACACCAAACTTGTCTTGAACATCAACTATTCATGGTGATTATGCCAATATTGAATACAAATCTTTGAAAACTGAAGGAGTTTGCTTTCACAAGCAACCTAAACTGTATGAAATTCATGCAACAGAAAAAGTTTAAATTCAAAGGGGCATTACAGTAGGTTACTCTGCAACACCTTCATGGCCACGCACACAGATTGTGTCTTGCGCATCTACCACTCCTGTTGATTATGTTTAGCAATATTTATTACAATCCTTTGACAACTGAAGGCGGACTTCGTTCCACAAACTACCTAACAATAGTACAATATAGAAGTAGCCATACTGAGAAAGTAGACGTAATTTTTTTTCTGATTTGTAGTCTGCTTCAATAAAATGCGATTACAATATTTTTGCATACATGATGACAGAATATACTTAACAGAACTATTCAGAATCGCTGTAGATTGTTTCTTTGTACATTACAACAGTTACTTCTATCTTTATATTTTTTAAAATTTATTCTCATGTTTTATTCCAATATTCACAAATTCAATGCATAATTATACCAACTCTTGTTTCAAACGACTTTATTCATGGAAAAAAGTGATACCTCGCTTTTTCAAGCACTTTTTTCGCTAGTTTATAACACACCTAAGTAAAAAAGAATACAAAAGATTGTTCAGTATTTTAATTTCAATGTGAACACAAAGAAATACATATAACATTTCTACACAAGTAAATAACTAGAGTTGTCACAAAATGTGATAAATACCCCACGGTGCTGCCCTAATACAGGAATACGAGTGATGTAGTCTGGCCAAAAGTTCTGGTTGTGACCTTGACCTCTAAATCTTACTGTGACCCTAACCTCTAAATCTGACCTAAACTTTGGCCCTTACTTCTAAATGTGACCTTAACTTAGGCAAAAGGGAATGGATTAGCAACAAATGTGACTCCTATAGTTGAGCCCTACTACATTAATGAAATTGAGCTATAATAAATGAAACCAAAATTGATCAAACACTGTAAAATTTGGTAAATACATAATTTTCTTTTTGTAAGCTAGAAACAATGCAACAAATTGGTATAATTAAGTTCTCTTTGATAGAAATAATCTCATTGCACTATAAACTGACATTTCTAAATAAAAACTCAAAAAAAGATACAAGATCACTGTTTTGAATTCATGCATATTTTAAGTATAAACCTGCCAAATCATCTAGCTTAAACATCAAATATTCAGGATTTTTATACAATTTCAAATTGCGTGATTGCATTTGGAATGAGGTACATTTAACTGAATATGAACAAAATCCTTTAAGACCTTCCTGTGGAGAAACAACAATCATTAGATTATTTTGTCCTTGAAAAACGTTAAGCATAATCAGCAAACTTGTATTGCATTTTTGTTAATTCTAATATTGTTGAAATAAAATATTTCTGGGAAGTGGAAGGAACCATTGGTACCAACTCAAATATTTAATATCTGGATACCAATGTATTCAAAACTTACACAGCTTACTTAATCTATTTGTTCAATTACATATCGAGGGTTGACCGCAGAACTGCAGTAACTTATATGAAATATAGGATTTACAAGTTTTGCCCACAATATGGCTTTTTTTCTGTCCATCTATAGAAGTTACCATGCATTTACTTGACTGAACATTGCCTCAATTCCCATTTCAAAGAACACATCAACCTCAGATGTGTCTACAAAGCCTCTGATGAAATACATTACAAACTTCAAAATTCAACTTTGATATGTACCAAATCCATGTAATCTAGGAAAGAATTTTAAGAAAAATGCTATTTTATGTAATGTCCATCACTTAAAATCTCATGTCCACTTACTGTGACTGAAAGTCCCTTACTCTAACATTGATAAGAACAGCCAATACCTTGTATTCAAATACAATTGTACATGTATATATTTGGTATACCAAATGTACCTGAAACTCTTACTTGGCAAGCTACACATTTTCCTTTTTAAGGCATGTCTTTTCTTGGAGGTTAATGCCTGTTTTAACAGTATTTAAGCGATGAACAGGTAGGCTATACTCCACAAGAAATACCAATATTATCTCACGAAAAATCAGGCTGGTAAAACGGCTTGAACAACAACCAGCTAGTGGATTCTGCAGCAAGGACTTTTTGTATGACATTACAGATTTTGTATACCGGTAATCTTTTTTTTTATAACAGTGACCAGTTTAATGCAATTTGAATACGGAGGTTTATAGTACTGTTCAACTGTCACTTATAGCTACACTGTAAGACTCCATAGTTATACATTGAACTCAGGATTTGAACCTCTACCAAACAAATACACAGTCTAGTTATGAAAATTATGAATGCCTTACACAACTTTGCCACTGCAACCCCCGAGAAAGATTATACAGAATTGCCACAATTCTCAATATGGAAGCAACTTCCCTACACTATGCAAGGGATAAAGAGATAGGCACACAAAGCTTACTAAAAAATATAACATCTTTCACACCCCAGTATTCTATTTTTTCACTACTTTATCTGAAAACTTATTGCCATGCATTTTCTTATTTTCTGAAAATACATACAACTGTTTTACTATAGTAGCAAGTAGTACCTAAAACAGCTTAATCATTTTGAGACTTTCTTCATGTTGACTCTGAGGCAATTGTCCGACAATTATCACCACAAAAACTGTTGCAAAGGTACAGTTATATAAAAAAAAAAAATATGCTGTCAAGCATTGTTTATTGCCCAATATACACTACTTTATAGTTCTGATGCCCAATAATTCAACATGAAGGCTGCAAGCCCGAGTGGTAAATGAATGATATTTTTTCAATTCATCCATAAAGAAACATCACAGAAATAGTACAAAAAGCAATTAGTTATTTCTTAAATTTGGAGAGTTACAGAACATGACATGGAATGTTGTGACATCATTAATGACATCATGCTGTCGAAAACTGCAGACTTTCCAACACATTGTTTCTAACTGACAAGTGGTCAGAGCCATGCTAGAATACAAATTATGAAAAAAAAACAAAGCAGTTGATGGAACAGTGCATAAGTTTATGATGTAACTCAAAAACAATAATTTCTTATTACATAACCATTCAAAGTAGAGTAACTTCTATTCGCTTAAGTTTGTAATTTAGGAAGGAAAAGAAACTTTTGTACAAGACATATCAGTTAAGGAACATAAACCCCACTATATAACACATAATGTCTTGTAGCAAAACACCAACTTTTATACAAAGATCGAAAGTTTCACTATACTGCGCCACAGTCCACTGCTAAAAACTGTTGACTCAGAGCCTTTAGTGAGTAAACCGATACACACTTCTTTAAATCTCTGCCAACTGTTCTTAGTGATTCTTTGGCATAACCATTACTTTAACAGTATTTCAATATACCTCTTAAAATGCTATGCTACAACAATAAAATCAATGTTTTCATTCATTTAAAAGTGAACTGCCTCTTTCTACTGACTGAATTTTTATCACGTATTCTGCACAATTTCTTCAACTATTTCAGTTTCAACAACTTCCGTTGCTCCAGTAATGGGTATTATTGATTCTACGCTATTGTCAATCTCAATTTGCTGCACTTCCTCGATGATTGGTTCCTGTTGGTCGACGATGACCTGCTGCTGGGTCATGTCAGGTCCCTGCACAACCACCTGTATCATTCGACCAGAATTAAGCGTAACATTCTGAATGGTGGTATTCATTGGCGCACCTTGTGATGTTGTTACGTATTGAATGTCATTTGCAATATCTTGTAAAGCTTGAACTGCCACACGAGTTTGCTCTATCGTGTCTAACTCCTCTGATTCTGCTTTGGCAACCACTTGTGTACTGACCTCAGCTGTTTCTTCTATAACAGAATAATGGGAGAACAGCTTTAAAGTTACTCAATACAATTTGTCGCAAATGGCAATAATTGGATCACAGTTATTCAAGACAGGAAATGGATTTGTTAATTTGGTAAACAATTGACATTTCAAGGGCAATAATTTTGGTGAAGTACAAGCAAGCTAATAGAACTTGATTGAGATATTGTGACTATATACATTGTGATCCTTAGTTGTTAAAGCCACAGAGTGGAGACAATCAAAATCTGAACAATCAAAGGGCAATCACTCCGGACTGACCAAAATGATCACGTTTGGTTATAATCACACAACAGTTGCTAAAAAATAAAGAGCAGATTAAACATTGTGACACATACACATGGAACAATGCCTCCAATTACCATATCCTCTTCACCAAAATTTGGCTGAAGATGATTAAAGCATTTCAAACTATTGAGTTTAACATATGAAAACATTAAGATCAGCATGTTGCCTGAAAGACATTAAGAGAAACCTATAGTTCATATGACATACACTCTACCTATACTTCTAAGCTTCATCAAATGCCATACACTCTACCTGTAGTTCTAAGCTTCATCAAATGACATACACTCTACCTATACTTCTAAGCTTCATCAAATGCCATACACTCTCCCTGTAGTTCTCAGCTTCATCAAATGCCATACACTACCTTCAGTTCCAAGCTTCATCAAATGACATACACTCTACCTGTAGTTCTCAGCTTCATCAAATGCCATACACTACCTTCAGTTCCAAGCTTCATCAAATGCCATACACTTTACCTTCAGTTCCAACCTTCATCAAATGACATATAATCTACCTACAGTTCCAAGCTCCATCAAATGACATACACTCTACCTAAAGTTCCAAGCTTCATCAAATGACATACACTCTACCTACAGTTCAAAGCTTCATCAAATGACATACACTCTACCTACAGTTCCAAGCTTCATCAAATGACATACACTCTACCTACAGTTCCAAGCTCCATCAAATGACATACACTCTACCTAAAGTTCCAAGCTTCATCAAATGACATACACTCTACCTACAGTTCCAAGCTTCATCAAATGACA
>JAUMHA010374589.1:0-12973 GCA_032359765.1 Saxidomus gigantea | reverse complement strand
GCATATGGTGTTATCAAAATTTCACTAGGGTCATATTTGAACCAGGTATGCTTGTTAAACGTCGATTTTACACTACAGACATCCGACGTCGCGTTGCTAGGAAAAGAAATGTAAAATGAAAAAATTAAAATGATCACAATGCGTGCAATACGTTTTAGTACCATTAGGCAAAATTTCATAACCATCGGAGAAAATTCGCTTTTTGACGTCTGACGTCGGACAAAGGTCGCATACTACCTTAAAGACGCTATATTTTGACTCCGGCCTGCCCGTTTATATTATTTTCTGTTCACGGATCATTGGCCAATCATACGGCGTGAAATTTCCTTGAAGGGTAATAAAATGTTTGCATGTAAATGTTTGGCTTATCAAAACTAAGCGAAGCGTATTGAATATATGCAGATATAATAACTTATGTGATTATATTAATGTTTAAGTAATCAATGAAGTTATATATGATAATTATGAAAGAACTTCGTCTTTTGTCTTCAAATATACTAATATTGTGCTTTATTGACAGTTGTTAAAGTATTTCATATCGTACAGGAGTCATCATAATAATCCAAGAACATATAAGAAGGATATATAGACATTTTGAACCTCAAAGAGGTAATGAAATAATTATATTTTTCTTATTATCATTGTAAATAATCTTAATAATAGAAATAAAAATAATAGAATGATAGGAAAACGTGATTGTCTGAATTGAGGCAATTAAAACATACATTCTTTGTAACTATGAACTAAAATGGTCATGCGCAAGTTTGCTTTAGCTAATTACATAGATAAACAAAATTTAAGTTTCACCCATATACACATTACAATTACAATAAATTTTGTTAAGAAATCAGTAACATTAAATATACTGTCGTTTAATATATCACCATAAGAGATTACCACAATTAGGAAAACGCATCTAAGTTCGTTATTTATCTAAACAACATATCTAAGATTCAGTCGCTAAGTGTTAGAAAGATAGAAAATTGCTATTCAAGTATAAACATAATATTATTTACTTCAAAGTTATTGATTAAAACACTTTATGAATGGTTTTCAAGTGCAGTTGTACAAATTCAACGGTTTTGTAAATATTATGCATTACTAATGATAATGATTAATTCCGACTGAAAATCCAAAGGCAAATTAGTGTTACGAGAAAAAAGGCACTAATGCGTAAACGAAATATAAGAAATCAAATATCTGTCAATGCATTGAAAAAATAGAAACTCATTGACTAGAATCAGATTTCAAGGTTTTAGTATTTCACCAAAGAAGCACAGGCTTTCTAATATATTGAAACGCTTTCTTAAATTACATGTAGTTTTGTTCGGCTTGCTTATTATTTTATTCCTCCATAATATTCATTCTGAAGTGCTTTTTCCAGACGAATGCCTTTTACTTACTGAACAAAATTGATTCTAATTGTGTAAATTGTTTACCTTTGGGGGTATTTCCACCTGATGATGAAAATTTCAATAAAAAAGTTTATAAAGAGAGTGAGCTCCATTTGAAATATGTGTGTTCATCTTGCACTACAATATTAAATAAAGTTCGACAAAACTCGTATATAAAACCATAAATATTTGGTGTTCTGTCGGAAAGCATGAATCAGTTTCTTAACACTTTAACAATTATTTCTGCTTATAATCTTTAAATTGTTGGTTTCAAATTTATGTTAATATGTTCAAACCATTAAAGTAGTGCAAACCCAATAAAATAAACCTGATGTTTTATATTTAAGTTAATTATATCTAAATGCTGACAGCACTAATTCGTGTGTTTAAATATTATTGATGAGCATAGTTGACTCATTTGACAAGCTTTTAAGACCTATATTTTGGGGAAATGACCTTTGTATGTTTTGAATTAAACAAAATATGAAAACAGTGTACAAAATTTAGATCAAATGAGGTGTAGTCACTTTTCGGCGATTTTGCAATATTTTAAATAGTATACAATGTACAATCTGTAGTTATCAGTTTATATTCAACTAGTTTAAAATCATTTACGTGACCTGTACAGCTCGATTTTATACGTTGTTAGAAACACTTACAATAAAATACGTTTTAGACGTGTATAGACCATTATGGTCAAGTTAATTTATTTTCTTTAAGTAAATGAAATGACTCCCTGGAAACGTGTGACTGAAAACACACCAACATGACAAAGCTACGAACCACATGCTAAGTTTCCTTTCGTTTTTTTTCTAACTCCTAATATTGTATGGTAAGTAAGCGTTTTTGTTTTTGACAAACCAGTTGCGATATGAACTATGGTTATTTACGACACAGCACCAGTCACCCCCTATCACTTTGTCGGAGTAGTTGTATGATTGTGCTTTCTGAAATTATGCCATTTTTTTAAAAACAAAACAATGGCAGAACCTGCAAAACCTTGGCCCAACATATCCTTGCAATTTTGACATTTGGTCTAACTTTAAAATCAAAATCTCTTGAACATGAAAATGAACAACACATACATGTACGCTGTACAGGTTTATTGTTTGCCATGTAAGATTGTTAGCTTATATATATTTCGGGGATAAATTGAAGATCGTAAAAAACTATGTCAAATTAAATCGGACGTTTTTTTACTCTTTTGCCCGTGATTTAAAAACAGTGTTGTTGTATTTCTGAATTAAATGACCATCTTTCCGTATTCACAGCATACCGCTGTAATAAAAAAGCGAACTAAACAAGAGGTTGAAAGAGTAAACAATGCCACTAATAATTATTGTCATCACATTTTGAACAAACAGCAATAGAACAAAGATTTTCTTTTGGTAGAAAACTATTCGAACCGGCACAGTGTGCTAACAACAAAAACAGGGTTGTTCATAACAAAAACTCATAAAAATAACGAAAATCCCGAGGCAATCCTGTAAACATAATGTTTGCAAAGGTAGGATATAGATTGTATCTAGAGAAGAGCTATTGAATGGCAAAACATTACTTCATGTTATATATCTGTGTTGAAACATGATATGACTACATGATGCAGTAGGAATGAATGCTTCAAAGGCAAATTGGTACATGCTGTATTTTTCGACGAAATTTCGCTTCCGATTACTGAGTTGGCCGTATCTATGAATTTTGAAATAAATACAATTCTAAGTTTATTACGGCATATCAGTCGTGACTGCTACACCGAATATCGGTGAGATGTCTACAGAAGTTTCCATTCAAATCATGTGTAACTTCATTGATTTAACTGTGCCGTGCAGGTTACAATGGTTAGCGTTTGTTGGTTATTTTTTTAATTGTCATTGAGCCTAATGAAGATTAATAAAATGTTGCATCATTCTTGATATACCACGAACAATCGATGATTTGGATTTAAATACATATCCACTTAGAAATTGATTAATGCATTGGCTAGACTGGAATTCTGCCCTTCCATTTACTTTTTTGTGATAATCTGTCGACTTATTTCTTACAAATTCCGTCCCTTTGCCGCCAAAAATATAAGCCCTGTTAAAAAGGGATGAAAGCAAATTTACTTGAAGTTTTAATGAAATATATTATCATCTAGCCTGGTGGTGAGGCTATGCATTGCCCAGATCGTCGTAAAATCACTTAAGTTTACTAAAAACCATATCCTGTTATCTCGAAAATACAGTTAATGTTGCAAAATGCTAGTTTTTTTTCTGTTGATCTTTACACTTTAAATTTAGCATTTCTTTTTTGCATTTTAGAATCGAAATTAGAGCAGAGACATGACTCTGGTGTCTTTATTTATATTTTACATGCTATTGAGCAGTAATATCCAGGCCTCTACCTCAACGACAGGTAAGACATTTTGCACAGAAATACAATATGAGTCACTTAAAGGACGTGTTCAGATATTCATGCATTGAAATGAGTGCTTTGCAGACGATACTTGTATTCCTGGAAGTCCACACCGTAACAGTTTACTAACAAGTCATTTTTCTGAGAGCCTTCGTGTTCATTTTTCAAAATCAATCTATAACCGCATAAAAGAGACTAACAACTTGAACATAAAGTCATTATTCTTCCGATTTTGTTTTTAAAAAGTACAGAGAGGCCCTCCTTTAGTGTGCGGATACTCATTATTTTGTCCAGAGATATTTTTCATTTGTTGATTTCGATTATCTATAGTGTGTGTTTCTCATGGTTATGACCATTTTAAGTTCCTACTTTGTATACAGTCATTTTATACAAAAGTACATCATACAGTTGATCTTAGTTGTTGTTTTTATTCAAGTTTAGTTCAATATAAGAAGTTCAATTTTTGTTTTTATTATTTTTGTTTAACTTTGGTTGTTCTTTCGTGTTTGTTTATCTAAACATCAATTTTTTACTTGACTTTAACATTCTTATTCATTCTAGGTAAAAGATATTGCTCAAAACC
This sequence comes from Saxidomus gigantea, assembly GCA_032359765.1. NCBI lineage: Eukaryota > Metazoa > Mollusca > Bivalvia > Venerida > Veneridae > Saxidomus > Saxidomus gigantea. The sequence goes on along the minus strand of JAUMHA010374589.1, from coordinate 8,602 downwards.
TAATTATAACATGTTACACGTTTTGCTTTATATACAGTGAGGAAGATGCATGTTTAATTATCCCGAAATGTGTGGTTTGATTTTATCTACCGTCCGTATGCTTTCTTTTCGTTATTGGCATGTAAGCCCCTAGGCCAAAGTTAGCATGCTTCATTTCAAACACCGTATAAATAAACTACACATATAATGTTTATGGAAGATGGGGTATCGTAAAACCAAAGTCAATGCAACATAGAAATTTATACTGACTTTTGAATCAACATATGCAATTTCGGGTCAAACTTTAAAAAAAATATAATTACCTACCATAAATATGACGTTTATGGTAGACGTAGCATCGTTAAACAAAGTTAAGCGCCACTTTGAATTAATACTGAATTTTGATTAAGATTCAACAAAAGTAACAAAAATGAACAATACATAAACAACATAGAATAAAATTCTTAGAAAATATAATACCTTATCATAGATGAAGGTGTGGTATCGTATTGTTAGAACATCATAATGGTTAACATTTGACTTTAAGAATTCAGTCATTACAAGTACACAAGTGCAATAATTATAACATGCCAGTACAGTCAATTTAACAATATTCAACACTAAATTAAGGCAGTACTTATAATAATAATTAAGGCAGTACTTATAATACGAGTAATAACATTTAAGCATTTTTGGTAAGAGATATAAATCATGAAGTTGTGGGTGATAGTAGTTGCCATTATTACAATCTGACAGATATCTTCAAAGTATATTTGTTCAGAAATTACGAAGAGCCTTGCTGGGTAGAACTCTGCTCCAGATATGATATGAGAAAAGTACCAATACATGGTATTTATTGGCACTGAGAGCAGAATTTTAGAACACTTCAAGTCAAACAAGTAATATATAATGTAGAGTTTGACTGCACAGTTAGACTAAGTGGGTGCTTCACTAAAGAAATAACACGATAATGCTAGTCTAATTCTAATTTTAGATACAGAGGGTCTGAAAGAGTATTCGTTTTTCTTAAATTGTACATATAGTCTATCTGTAAGTTTGATATAACATATTATAAAGCACAGTAATGTAAGAAGGAATGGTTTACAGCTCACTAAGCAATGTATTTTGCAGTGTTTAAATACACGCACAGATTTAGTTAAAATCACTATCTGTTCATGAAATCAGTTGTTAACGCCTATGTTTTCTATTTCAGTATTTTAATGTGATATGTTGCTAACACTTGCGTAGGTAATTAATATATTTATTGATTCATAATGGTAATTACATTCAAATAAATCGCATCACTGCTCGACCAATTTACACTGCACCCATCTGTTATTAAGTTATAAATCCTAGTACCCAGCACTACCAATTTTGAAATAAATTGAGATGTTCACACCTGCAGCTTTCAGGAAGTACTGTTCTCTATGTGATTTAGAAATAAGCACCATAACACTACCAAGTGCTTAAATTTGAGAAATATGTATCTATATCTCTTGTTTGAAACTGATAAACGTTTCGCTTTGTTGACACTATCTTTGACTGCGTGATGTATTATTAAGACTTCTCTATCTCGGTATATTTACTTATAGTGGTTAAATTATCTACGGTGTTTCAAATGTGGCATGCAAATATTGGCTGTTGGGGCTTTTATACCCAGGCCAAAAACAATTAATGCATTTTATTAAAGTTTATTAGATTGTGTATGCATTTTATAACACTGTGTATGCAGTTGAGACTGCATATTTCATTAGATCTTCATGCAACTTTGTGAGAATGAATGTATTGTTAAAATCTAGATACAAAGTAATATGGAACATATTGGGTCAAAACAAGGTCACCAGGTGAAATGCTAGAAACACGTTATATACTTAACAGACGCTGCATTTTTCACAGTATCTTCATGAAACTTGTTCATAATCATAATCTTGAAAAAATAAATTTTGAATATCAAGCCAAACACCCAAAGAGTAGGTCACTATGGTAAATATCAGAAAGTCGAGTTCAAATATGGTTCATCTTGGGTGGAAAACTAGGTCACCAGGTCAAACCTCAGAAATATCTTGAATATGCATGAGACTGCAGTTTTCATTGGATCTTAATGAAACTTGTTCTCGTCCTGGCCTTTTTGCCTACGTTTTGTCCTTTGGATCAATGCTGTTTGCAATATATAGCCACCATGACCCTTTTGATTTATATAGACTTAAATAAGGAAATATTAAAAGCCCCTTATCCAAAATCGTACGACATAGACCTTAGGTATGTAATATGTAGCATGGCCTATTTGTATTCTACCATGATTGTACAAAGTATGCTCCTGGCCACAACATTGGCCGGATCCCGGTGGTGATTCTTGTAAAAGACTTACATGGAAAGTCTTTTTGAAAATCTATACAATTGAAAAGTCTAAATTTTAGATATTTTGTTTGTAGCATTTTATAGTAGTATATATGACGGCTGTTCTATTCATGCCGTTGAGGTCGAAAATGTCCTAGCCAATTTGACATACTTTCTTGCTTTTGAAACTACAGTATTAAGATAGGACCATGTTTTAAGTTTTGCAAAAGATTTCAACGCTTAGATCTGTTGACCTGCTTTCTCTTGTTCTGAAAGAACATCAATAAAATTAGGACAATGTGTGCAGATTTTCAAACAAATTTCAATATTTAAACCTGAAGCTATCGTCATGAAATTAGGACTATGTATACAGTTGCATGTGTTTTGATCTCATTTAAACAACACGTACACTTAACTATGTAGAAACTTCTATTTAGAAACTTAGCTATCACTAACTTATTATTTCGTTTTATGCCATACTGTTGTTGACCTTGTATAATTGCCAATGTTACTCAGATGAACGAGATAAGGCCACCAAAAGCCCTCTTGCCTATACCAGTGAACACGTTTGCTTATCAGTACTAAAACATTTGTTAAGTGATTACAAAGCAATTAACACTTACATTTACGTTACTCAGAAGCTTATATAACATTACTACTATATGAAAAATAATAATGTTCCTTTAAAGTATGCAATCAATACTTTTCTAAAGCCTATTTTATATATTTATAAACAATACTTCAACATAAATGTAATCAAAATTACCAGCATGAACTTATAGCCAGTCGGGATTTTGTGAGACAATTTCCTTGATTCTTAAGAAAAATATGATTTCCAACTTGAAATAAAATTTATCATTTGAAAGGTCCACATTTTAATATCAAAACAATCTAATTAATAGATAAAACTATTTAAGTGCCGGCATATATAAAAGACAATTATTGATTTTCTGACAGCTGCAACGACGACTTTCAGAGCAATAGAAACTTCCAAACTTACAACGACCACTACTTCTCCTTACACTACAGATGAATCTTCTATTTTTGCAACTATATATTCGACTGATACTACAGCAACAATTACGTCAAATAGTCCTGCGACTACAAGTCCGACAACTGTTATGACAACCAGTTATAGTACAACATCTGTGTCAAGTGCTGAAACCAGTACTTTTGATCTATCAGTTTCAACAACAACTTTTATCCCATCACCTAGCACTTCAACAACAATAACACCTGAGTCAAGTACTCCTACTACTACAATAACTCCAAGAACAACTGCACAATCATCCATATCAACAACTTCAGAAACTACAGTAATGATTACTTCTCCTGTCACAACCGATTCGTCCACTACTTCTGAGACACTTCTTTCAACTGGTGTTGCTACAACAACAACCACGTTAACAAGTCCTTCAACTACGCTTTTTACAACTGCTCTTGCACTTACAGCTTCGTCAACTGCTGCTTCATTAACTATTATGACAACAAGTCCTAGCACAACAATTGCGTCAAGTAGTCCGACAAGTACTTCTGAAACTTCAGTCTTTACATCTACACTTATCCCAACATCTACATTGACTACTTCCGCAACTGTGTTTCCGACTGAAACTGCTGCAACAGCAACAACTATTTTAACTAGTCCTTCGACTACGCTTGTGACAACTGCTCCTACACTTACAGCTTCGTCAACTACTGCTTCAACAACTATTAAGACAACTAGTCCCAGTACAACGGTTGCGTCAAGTAGTCCGACAAGTACTTCTGATACCTCAATATTTACATCTACACTTATCCCAACATCTACATTGACTACTTCCACAACTGTATTTACGATTGAAATTGCCGCAACAGCAACAACTATGTTAACTAGTCCTTCGACCACATTTGTGACAACTGCTCCTACACTTACAGCTTCGTCAACTCCTGCTTCAACAACTATAATGACAACAAGTCCTAGTACAACGGCTGCGTCAAGCAGTCCGACAAGTACTTCTGATATTTCAGTCTTTACAACTTCACTTATTTCTTCACCTACAACAAGTACTTCTACGCCATCATCTATAGTGACAACTTCAGGTACTACAGTAACGATAATTTTTCTTTCGACAACATCTACATTGACTTCCTCCGCGACTGTATTTCCGACTGGAACTACCGCAACAACAACAACAATTATGTTAACTAGTCCTTCGACTACATTTCTGACAACTGCTCCTACACTTACAGCTCCGACAACTGCTTCTTCAACAACTATTATGACAACTAGTCCTAGTACAACAGCTGTGTCAAATGATGTGACAAGTTCGTCTGATACATCAGTTCTTACAACAACTCTTATGCCATCACATACCACTTCAGCAACACAAGCGCCCGATCCTAGTAATCCTATGAGTACTTCTGCATCGTCATTAATATCAACATCTTCTGAAACTACATTTACGACTACTTCTACAGTCACAACTACTTCTACCACTTCTTCTGAGACAATATTTTCGACTGGCACTGTTGCGACATCAACTATGTTCACTAGTCCTTTGACTACATATTCGACAACTTCTCCTACACTTATATCTTCGCCAATTGATGATTTAACATCTATTATGATAACCAGTTATAGTACAACAGCTGTGTCAAGTGCTGAAACAAGTACTTCTGATATTTCAGTTTCAGCAACAACTTTTATCTCATCATCTACCATTTCAACAACAATAACACCTGAGTCAAGTACTCCTACTACTGCAATTACCCCAAGTACAACTGAACAATCATCCATATCAACAACTTCAGAAACTACAGTAATAATTCCTTCTCCTGTCACAACCGATTCGTCCACTACTTCTGAGACACTTCTTTCAACTGGTGTTGCTACAACAACAACTACGTTAACAAGTCCTTCAACTACGCTTTTGACAACTGCTTTAACACTTTCAGCCTTGTCAACTGCTGCTTCCACAACTATAATAACAACAAGTCCTAGCACAACAATTGCGTCAAGTAGTCCGAGAAGTACTTCTGATACTGCAGTCTTTACAACACCACTTATCCCAACATCTACATTGGTTACTTCCGCAACAACATCAACTTTGTTAACAAGTTCTTCGACAACATTTGTGACAACTGCTCCTACACTTACAGCTTCGTCAACTACTGCTTCAACAACTATTATGACAACTAGTCCCAGTATATCGGTTTCGTCAAGTAGTCCGACAATTACTTCTGAAACTTCAGTCATTACAACTACACTTATCCCTTCACCTTCAACAAGAACTTCTACGCCATCATCTATAGCGACATCTTCAGGTACTACATTTACGACAATTTCCTCTGATACATCAGTTTTTAAAACAACTATCATCCAATCATCCACCACTTCAGCAACAACAGTACCCGAGGCTAGTTCTCCTACGTCTGCAGTTTCTCCTAGTACTTCTGCACCCTCATCAACATCTGGAGCTACACTTACGTCTACTCTTTTTTTAACAACTCTTTCTGAGACAACATTTTCTACAGGTACTTCTGCAACTACAACTATATTAACTAGTCCTTCGATTACGCTTCCGACAACTGTTTCTACAACTGAAGCTTCGTCAAGTGCTACTTCAACAACTATTTTTACAACTAGTCCTAGCACAACAGCTTTGTCAAGTTCTGTGGCAAAAACTTCTGATACATCAGCATTTACAACAACTCTCACGCTACCACCTACCGCATCAACTATTTTTACAACAGAAATTGAGACTTCTGATAGTGGGAGAACAACTACAACACCTACTCGTACTACAATAACTACGACAACATTAACTGCAGTAACATCTATGACATCTACAACAACATTTACGATGACAATTTCACCTGTAAGTACAACGACACCTTTTGCAACAACCACGGTAACTCCTGCAACAACCACGACAACTGCTTCAACAACAACGACTGCAACAAGATCAGGTTTGATTTTTATAACATTTTGGTTTAATTTTTTTCTTTATAACATATATCTTTCATATTTTTTTCTCTTTCTAAAAGATGTGTTTTCCACAAGAGAAACTTATCCGTTCCTAAACCAAACGTTTCACCTTATTTTACAGATTTGGTTGCCAGAATATCATGCATCGCATGAATATTAATATATAAAAATAAAAAACTTTTACTGAAGGTGATGAATACCCCTCTTACCCTAACACCCGGCCCCCCCCCCCCCGACCCCGATCACCGCATTGACACAGTATATAAAATTTATGTAAGATTTGATGATTTAATTATTGGACCATGGACAACTAGGCATGGTACTTATCACTTCTATGAAGTATCATTAAATTCTAAAAAGTGGTCTTGGAGATTGAGAACGATGTCGCTTTACCTACCTCGCGACCTATTTATCCGTAGTAGTTTCATGGTAAAGAAAGTCTTTCATGAAAATCCTTTGATCGCTTGAAGTTTACTTATGCATGTTTATAGCATTCTGAATATGCTGATAGAATGACAAAAAATAGCTTCAAACATCATCTCGTAAACAAATGAAAGAAATGTATCCAAAGCAGATGCGGATTGATGCCATAAATGAACTTCACTGTACCATCGTATATATATATATGTTTTACTTTCCAAAAATTGTTAACGACTTTTTATAGACATTTTGAAGGCTGTGAAAGTAGTGCTAACACTGAATACGACAATACAAGACACTCTCAATGTGACCAAAACGTACGAGGAATACAAGACAGATATTCGTTCACAGGTAGGTTCTATCGTCAACTATGATTCTGTATGTTTAGCTTACCTGAGCACTAAGTGCTAAAGGTAAGCTCTTATGACCACCCTATATCCGTCATTCGTCGTCAAAAACTAGCTGAAGTAAGAGGAAGAGGCTGCTGTGTTCAAGGAATCATCATGAATCTCATTCGGAATGAATGCTTTTATAAAATCTCTGAAGAGTTCATACACATGTCATATAGCCTAAAAACATAATTCCTTGTTTTCTTTCAAATTGCAGTCCCCAAATGTTTACTTAATATTTACTTGGTCATAACCTTTTGCCCTACCTTCTTGCTTTGGAAGCTTTGACCATTTGTAATTTTTCCAACTAGTTTCAGAAAACATTCCTTATTATCTTAAAAAATCTTTGTTTTTTACTTCCGATGGTTTAGGTTAAAGACAAAATGATGCGCATAGATTATGGTTCGTTACCAACATCAACAAATGTTTTTTTAATTGAACATGATTACTGGTGGTGTTGTTCATATATAGTGTATCTAAAGACTATATATCTCAAATGTTCGGGTATTTCAATCAAACCTGGTAGAAATATAATATGAGTTATGGTGTTCAGCATTTTGTCTTTTATATTCCGTTCAGAAATTTTAAAATTAACTTCACTTTCATATCGCATAATCTACCAACAAATAACACTATAAAAACTCTTCTGAAACAAAAGAGAACACTACAAATGAGAGCCCACTGTTGGTTTTGATTTTATGTTTTTCTTTCATGATTTGTGTGAAAATGACCAATACGATACGTAACTAATGAAAGTGACATTGTCCGTGAAAAACAGAGGCCCAAATGGGTTTTTGTTGTTTCAATATGTAATAAATAAAGAAAATTTCATTTTAAGCCATTAATTTTGTAAAGGTTTTAGTTAATGTAGTACAAATTAAAAGCCATTTTTCTAAAATAGAGCGATACCTCTGCAGAAGAGGACTCAAGAATTTAAATTTTCTAATATATTCTATATAACCTACTCGGCTGGGGATATCAGTCTTTCGAATGTTTGTGCTGCTAGTTTATTTTAATATATTTCTTTTACAGCTCTTATCAGTGTACGTTAATGACATCGCGGGTGTGGAAGTTAACATTGATGATATCAATGTAACAAGGTAAGATACTGTAAAACTATGCAAAAATATGTAATAACCGAATTTAATTTTCATTATTTTATCTTATTTTATCTTAGTTTATCTTCTTAATTTAAAAGCAACTTTTTGATACAAAAAATAAAGTTCTATTTACTTTTAAAGATCTTTCAAACTAAAAAGTCTGGAACACGCGTTAAGGAAGTTTCAGTTCTTCCAATATCCGATCTAAATTCGTCAATGCCTAAATTAGTTCTTACAACCTATTTTTGATGTTGTTATCATTAGTAATATCAAAATCATATCTTGCAATTATCAGCTTGAAAAAAAGTTCAAAAACAGCCGAATATGACACCAAATAGTAGCCATTACACATTTACATTATGTAGGAATGGAAACCTGATAGTTAGATATGACGTAGTTGTACCAGAGTC
>JAUMHA010374555.1:0-26058 GCA_032359765.1 Saxidomus gigantea | reverse complement strand
CTCTTTACAGACTATGGATAGAACTATTTCTTGAATTACATTATCATAGAACTCAAATTGTAAAACTTTTAAACAAGCTAGTTTAGTTTTAAAAAATGAGAGTTGACATAAGTTCTCAAGAGAAAATTACTCTTGTTCTTTATGATTTCAAGCAACTAAGTGTTCATAGAATATATTAAAAACTTAGCCGTGAGAAACGAACACAACAAATCAATAATTTTGAAACTACCGGTAAATAGAAAAGCGTGTTTCATAAAAACATTGTCAGTTCAATTTCAACATTGCTTTACTACTTAACCAGAGGCCGAAAAGCTTGCCTTCCTGCTTGGTGTCAACAGTGGCGATATGCTAAAGGGTTTCTTGAAGCCCAAGATCAAGGTCGGTACAGAATTTGTGACCCAGGGTCGTAACAAGGATCAAGTTAATTATTCTGTCAGCGCCATGGCTAAATCTATGTACGCCCGTATGTTCGAATGGCTTGTGAAGAGAGTAAACTTGACTCTGGACACAAAGGCAAAGAGGAACTACTACATTGGTGTGTTGGATATTGCCGGTTTCGAGATTTTTGACGCAAGTTATTTTTACTTATTATTCATTGCTCATCCTCAGATCCCGTAAGTTTTTGATTATGCTACATTACATTATTTGACATATGGATTCGAAAACTCAACAACCGTGGGGGTCCGACGATGTCCAATGCCTTACATGTTTAACTTTCAGACACACTTTGAGTTTCCATTATGTTTTAAATGCATAATGCTATCAGTTGTTCCTTGCTAAAGCCCTTTAGTATTTTATAGATTTTAAGTCGTGTTATACATACATGTTGAAAATCATCTTTTGTGTTATCTTCTTAAATGTACAAACATCTCCTAAAAAGACATATTTTACATAAACAAAAATCTGATACAAACTGTATGTATTGTAAACTATCTATTTATTAGTTGAAGTATGTGGCTTTCTGTCAAATTGTCTTCTCTTTTTTCTTAGCTTTATGTCTATTTTTGTTATTTGTTTCTGTTTTCTACTGTCACACATTTATGCAACGTCTAGAAAATATGTTACCATAGCAATAAATTTATAGAGCTGGCACACAATTCTATTCAAATTTATTAAGAATTGCGTTACTATTTTATTCTACAGTTCAACAGCTTTGAGCAATTGTGCATCAACTACACCAATGAAAGACTCCAGCAATTCTTCAACCACCACATGTTCGTACTCGAGCAAGAAGAGTACAAGAAAGAAGGCATTCAGTGGGAGTTCATTGACTTTGGTATGGACTTGCAAGCCTGTATCGACCTTATTGAAAAGGTAACCTATCCATTATGCTGTAATGGGATTTGTTGTAAATCCAGGCATGTAAAATATCAAAAGTTAGTGTTCACCTTTATTTGATAAGGATTATTTAAATACATTTCAGTTATCTGTGTCATAATCATTTTGCGATTCAGGTTAGCCTTAGTCCTAGTTGAACATACTGTCTAGTCACATTGTTTACTCTGTCAGTCTGACGTCATTAGTGATAACAGTAGGGTGGAAAGTATTTTTGAAAAGTTTTAGTCATAGTCCAAACTTACCTCTTGGCTGTCTCAAAAATTAGGAATGTCGACAGCTATAGAATTGCTTATTTAAAAAAAACACCACCATCTACATTTACTGTACGGAAGCCTGCAACACAATTCATCTACATTCATGGACTCTGTTAATACCTTTAAGGGCTTTCTTTTTACAGCCTTTAGGTATCTTGTCTATCCTTGAAGAGGAATGTATGTTCCCCAAAGCATCGGATAAGACCTTTGAAGAGAAACTTATGATAAACCATCTTGGAAAGACTAAGGCCTTTAACAAGCCAGTGAGGAGCCGGAAGGGAGCTGCCAATGCCCACTTTGAGCTGGGTCATTACGCTGGCGCTGTGAGTAAAAAAATAGTTAAAATGTTAGAAGACATTTACATTTGTATAACTATTTGACAAATTCAGTAAACTTGCAATGTAAAATAAGGAAAATAACCCCCAAATACAATCAAGTACATCACCCATCAGGAAGCAGACCCTCACACGGAGAGAAAAACAGTCAAATTATTGGAAAATGCAGCTGATAAGACACACATCCACTGCTTATAGGTGAAAAACTTCCCCCATGTAAGGTACATCTCAGACGACACAAAACCGCGACTACGCCGCAAAGCACAGAACAAACACACAAAGAAACACTAGTTATAGGTTACTGACACGGACCAAACATTATCCGAATGTCGGTTACAGCGGGTTTACCTAGTTTTCAGCATGCATACCTCACTCTTCACTACACTCAATCCTGTTTTGGTATTACATGGCCAGGGATCGAACCAACAAACGTCCGCTAAAGTGTCTTTAGAATAATTCACTATTTAAAATGTAAAAGGCAACTGTAAGTCATATAAGATTAATTCGAGAGAAGACATTTAATTAAAATCTAGAAATCTAGAGCAAAATGTCACTGTGATTTCAGCATGACTATTGTTTGTTACATGAATATCTGGTGACAAGAAAATAGACACATGGTTCAGTAAATCTAAGTCATGTTTCCTTATTCATTTTTGACAATGGAGTTGTCTTTACTTTAAGAATAAAATATATCAATTTCGAACATTTCAAAATCGAATGCACTGTAATGAACATAACACTTAAAATAGGTGCCATACAATATTTCCAATTGGCTGGAGAAGAACAAGGATCCAATTAACGAAACTGTTGTCGGCATCCTCAGTGAATCCAAGGAACATCTCGTAGCCTCGCTCTTTGCTGTGCCTGCTGCAGGTAAACGTACAAGAATGTTATGCAAAATAATTCAACAACACGTTTTAAAGAAATTATCTTAATATTCCCCGCCGCGTAGCGAGGGGTTTATAGGAATGGTATTCGTCCTTCCGTCCTTCCTTCCGTCCGTAACATTTCCTATCCGCCGCTCCATATCTTCTTAACCCCTTGAAGGATTCTAATGAAACTCAGGTCAGATGTTCACTTCATTAAGACGACGTACAGAACCCATGTGCCGGTCACGCTTATTCAATGTCAAGGCCAAAACTTAAGGTCAGATGTTTGAGTCTTGAATTTCCTGTCCGCTCCATATATCCTTAACCCCTTGAAGGATTCTGATGAAACTCGGGTCAAATGCTCACCTCATCAAGACGATGTACAGAACCCATGAGCCGGTCACGCTTGCTCAAAGTCAAGGTAGCAACTGAAGGTCAAACGTTTGAGTCTTCAAATTCTTGTCCGCTCCATATTTCCTTAACCCCTTGAAAGATTTTGATGAAACTCAGGTCAAATGTTCACCTTTCAAGACGATGCGCAGAACCCATGATCTGGTCGTGTTGGGTCAAGGTAACAACTTAAGGTCAAAGGTTTGAGTCTTGAATTCCCTGCCTGCTACATATCTCCTTAACCCTTTGAAGGATTTTGATGAAACTGTGGTCAAATGTATACGTCATCGAGTTAAAGTGCAGAACGCCGACTCAAGGTCAAGGTCATAACTAAAGGTCAAAGATTTGAGTCTGTCTGCTCAGTATCTCCTAAACCGCTTGATGTATTTGAATGAAACTCTGGCGTAACATTCACCTCATCGAGATCATGTGCAGAACCCATGATCTTGGCAGTTGAAATCAAATACAGGTGGTGGATAGCACACTCTTTTTTACTGCATATGGAAGACTTCATTTGCTTGTAGCTTACTTCACAGAAGTCTTTTCTTTGACCACTTGAACAGATCAGTAACTTTATTTGCGTTTTAGAAATCCACACTGTGCACCTCTGAGATAAAACTACACTCAGTAACATTAATTACGTCAATGTTCCTGTTTGCGGCGGGGGATATAGCTGTCGTTAGACTGCCTTGTTTCTATAGCTTTTTCAACGGACACACTCTGTGAGTAGGTAGTTAGTAGCTATTTAGCAGGTTTTAAAAATGAAAACCAGAAACGATTATTGTGTGCTGTTTGGTTGCAGAAAAAACAATTTTCGTTTGTTAAAAATCATTTATATATATTACTTGCCTTATCACATTCGTCTTTTCCTCGTAACTTCATAAATATATTATGGTTCGTGTGTTCATAAAATTCCCCTTCCTTCATTACAGCCGAAGGTGGTGGTGGAAAGAAGAAGGGTAAATCATCTGCTTTCCAAACTATTTCTGCAGTACACAGAGTAAGTGTTCCTGGTACAACATTTTTCTTTAATCTTTAAATGACCATACTTTGTTGTGTATGAATGATAATAAAATAATCATAAGTGCTACATGTACCTTTGTATTCTGTGTAGTTTTAAGCCTCATCAAGGTCTGACTGAGTGCAACAGATTTTTCAAAGCATTATCTGAAATAAATGATTTTGTATACTTAAAATAGGAGTCTCTGAACAAGCTGATGAAGAACTTGTACACCACACATCCTCACTTTGTACGTTGTATCATTCCCAACGAAACAAAGTCTCCAGGTGTCATCGATGCCGCTCTTGTCCTTAACCAGCTCCAGTGTAACGGTGTACTTGAAGGTATCCGTATCTGTAGAAAGGGTTTCCCAAGCAGAGTTAACTATGGTGATTTCAAACAGAGGTTGGTTAACTTCAATTTTTCTGGTTTTGAAACTGTTTTAAATAATAACAATAATTATAATAATAATAATAATATACTAATAATAATAATAATAATAATAATGATAATATACTACTACTACTACTACTACTAATAATAATAATAATAATAATGATAATAATAATAACATACCAATAATAATAATGATAATAATGAAAATAACCTTCTTTTTTAAAGAAGGTAACTCAATAGGTCCGATGAGTTATCTTCCTCGAGGCCTTCCTATAAACTTTGCATTCATAATACAAAACAGTTAGAACATAACAAATCATGATCGCTAAAACACAGACATGCAGTTATGAGCAATAACACCTAAGTTACAGTAATGAGCATTAGCACATGGGTTACAGTAGTGAAAAAAACAGAAATCAATTACCGATTAAGAATATACTGTCTGTACTTGATACGAAAGGAGGAGAGAGTAGATGCGTTTCTTATATCGGACAGATACTCCCATACTACATACTAGAATGTTGAAAATTTAGTTTAGTATTTCATGGGATTTAGTGCCATATTATTTAGATCACACCAGTCTGCAACATTTTTCAAATCAGACTGTATATCTGCTTCAATATGTGTTACTGACATGTCAAACGTGTATAATGAGGAATCGTCAGCATCCTTATCAACATAGGCGTGTTTCATTTGCAATGGCAAATCATTGATGTAAATGAGAAAAAGTAGAGGACCTAATATTGACCCTGGAGGAACCTCTGTTATACTTGTCTCATATACTGATGAAAGTTGTTCTACCTTAACCATTTGCTTTCTATTCGTTTAATATGAGTTTAATAAATTACGACACATTTCCGAGAAATGGTACAACTTAAGATTTTCCCTTAGAATTGAATGGTCAACCAGGTCGAAAGCCTTGCGTAGATCTAATAGCAAAGTACCTACAAATACCTACGTAAGGCTTTATTATAATATGTGAAATATCTAAAACTGAATTTTAACGACACTTTATTGACAGACAACAAACAGAGAACAACGACGCCCAAAGCCTTCTCTTAAAACTGATTTCAAAATCAAATTTTAATACAATTATCCAACAGAATAGACATCAACCACAGAAAGACCCAATGACGCAAGAACAGGTCGAACAACACCCAGCTAAATGATCCTGGAGATGTGGTCACAAAATATTTGATTCTTTTTTAGAGGCAGAGCACAATTAGAGCAACGAAATGTACATAGAGTCGAAATTAAACAATAACTAGTGACGTCATCAGTTTTGACATTGTGTACACATGTGTACTCAAACAATAACGTTACTATGATTATTTTAGTGTAGAACCCGTGTACTAAATCATTACCTGGTACCCGTTCAATGTTATAGCTACATATTAAAATTGTTTCGATTTTTTTTAGTAGGGAACAAATATCTCGATAATAAATAATCAAGTCGTGCGCCCCGCATCCCTGACGCATAATAATGCAGAGGACTCAAATAGTTGTAACAAGTCCGCCATTAAGAACGCAATCACGTGAAAACCACGAATTTGGTATGTTTTTAATTTCACTTCGCAAAATGTTGTCCACGGTCTTTCAAGTTGTTTGCGGTTTCTTCAAGTATTTGGAAATACTTTCACAGGGAATGCAAATATTTTAGACTCAAACATATTCAAAATATTTATATCAAAAATAACTATGAATTATTTGCTGACCAAGGTTGTTTTAAAAGTAGCCACTAAAAATCTGCGACAGTTTGCGAGAAAATGTATAACCAATCGATTTAAGCATTTTTTGTGAGAAAATAGCAGTGTATTAAAGAACTTTTACCTTGCCATTTAGTTAAAGTTCAGTTTGTTTTTTTTAATTTGGTAAGGGAATCCCAAATGTGTGACACAGTTTCTTGTGTTCATCTATAGCTTTCGTAATTAACTTAAGCTATAAAAGTATGGACTCTTCGTCGTAACGCACAAAACGTATTTACTTCACATTTTGTCTGGATCAAACATTGTCTTTAACTCCCATGTTTTGCTTACTATCTATCGGCGATCTAGGTCGCAAATTTAAGTGAAACAAATTTTCGGTTTCTTTTCATCTTGAACGCGCAATACATGTCGGCCTGCAATATTAGACGCAAACTTTAACCGGAGGGCGAATTAATCAGCACCCGTAATTATTATAGCATCTGTAAATAATCCGTAATTGTTTTCAGTCGGGATGCGATTAATGAGACTGGTGGATCAAGCCTTGGTCGCTGCTCTGTGATGTTAAACAATTGAGCTCTATCACACTTCCTTCCCAGATGAAAGACAACTTTTCTCATTTTAATTCAAGGGGAAGTAATAACAACGGGTACCCATGAGTTATACGACAGCGGGTACACGGGTACAAAAGTGCTACCCGTCCCAGCTGAGTTCTATCTGTCATATTGTCATACATGAAATATATGCGTTTAAACTCACTGAAATTACTTCACTTCAAAAGATTTGGTGAATTGGATTCCTTTGTTAGTAGTAAGAGTTAGAGATTTTGCAACATGATGTCAACGAAATTACGTTCACGAATTTCATTTAACAAATTGCAGATATTCTATCTTGGCTCCCAACGCTATTCCAGAAGGATTTGTTGAAGGCAAATTGGTAACTCAAAAGATCTTAGAATCTCTCCAGATGGATACTAATGAGTACAAGATTGGTAATACAAAAGTGTTCTTCAAAGCTGGTGTATTGGGTATGCTTGAAGATATGCGTGACGAACGTCTGTCTAAGATAGTCGCCCTCTTCCAGGCCTGGATTAGAGGTTATAGCATGCGGAAGCAGTACAAGAAGTTAGGAGATCAAAGGTACACTTTTTGATTTTTATAAACATAGTGTCAGGGCTGTTTAAGTGTCAGAGAACTGCGTGGTTAATGCAGACATTCCATAATTGGGCTTTTATGTTTGCAGTTATCTTTTTAAAAACATTTATAAAATAGAAAATTTACTACACGTGTACTTTATTAGTTTCGAAATATCAATTTTGAAACGTTTATATGTACATGTATATTATTGTTCAATGTAGGACTGCACTGTCAAGAATTCAAAGAAATATCCGCAAATATATGGTGTTGAAAAACTGGCAATGGTGGAAACTGTACACAAAAGTCAAACCGCTTCTTAGCGCTGCGCGTGCTGAAGATGAAATGAAACTAATGGAAGAAGACTACAAGAAATGCAAAGAAGAACTTGCTAAAATTGAGAAAATTAAGAAAGACCTAGAAGAACAAAACGTATTGCTGAAAAGGGAAAAAGAAAACATGTTCTTCCAACTGTCGGCTGAACAAGATACAATGGGAGACTATGAAGAAAAGATGGAGAGTCTTATTAACGAGAAAGCTGACTTACAATCTCAAGTTAAAGATCTTGAAGATAGATGTCAAGATGAGGAAGATTCAGGTTCTGCACTCAAAGCTGTCAAACAAAAATTAGAAGAGGAAGGTGAAAAACTGAGGACTACTATAAAAGAACTCGAAGGCTCTCTGGCCAAAGCAGAAAACGATAAACAAACTAAAGACAATCAAATTAAAACTCTCCAGGGTGAAATGACCGTACAAGATGAGCATATCGGCAAATTAAATAAGGAGAAAAAGAACCTTGATGATAATCTCAAGAAAACACAAGCCTCTCTGGCTGCAGAAGAGGATAAAGTGAACCAGCTTAGCAAAATTAAACAAAAACTGGAATCCACCCTCGATGAGGTATTGCTTTTCTTTTCTTTCTATTAGATTCATTTGATCACATTTATAAATGATTAAGGTTTTGTTCTATTGAGCCATGTGTTCGTTAGTACATGTATTATATCAAACATGTATGGTCATTAAAATATCCCATGACACAATACAATAAATGGTAGCTATTCTGGAATCACGCACGACCGTCCGTCTGCTAGTCTGTCTGCTGTCCGTCCGACATAGTTTTCCCTACTCTTTCTTTGCAGCCACTATCCGGAATTCAAAGAAACTTTACAACAGTAATAGTTATCAAGCCTAATAATGCATATCGCGTGTTGCATGTTGCGTTCTGATATTGTTTAATAGGGTTATTGCCCTTTAATTTATTTTCATACATACAGTTTACATACAGATGTTTGGTTGGGCTATTGTTTGGTGACCACCGGCCATAATTCAATGGAAATTTACAAGAGTAATTAATACTTAGCCAATATGTGCCCATTGTCAGCATATTAAGCACGGATATATTTCATTAAATTATGGCCCTTTGATTTTTTTCACACATGCAGTTAATCTTGAGCTGTTTGTTTGGGCACTTTGTTTCTCATCAACTTCAGACTGAAACTTCAAAGGAGTGATAAGTAACAAGCTTAGTTTTGCATATCAGTCGGTCGGTTGGTCGGTAGGTCCGCTGTATTTTTCTTGTCCGGAGCATAACTTGAAAAGTACTGGTTGGAATTCAATTCAACTTCATACAATGGTCAAGCGCAATGACAGAAAGTGCAGCGTTATTGCCCTTTGTTACTTTTCCTTTTTCAGAGAACCATAACTCTTTTTTAATTTTTACAAGGTATTGTGTCACTAATAACTTCTTCAGTTGACAAAGCAGTCTTGCGCGGGGGGGGGGGGGTAATTACATTTAGTGATAAGTCTAGTTAATTTACCAAGTTTAGTAACTATTGATTTGCAGATGGAGGACAACCTTGAGCGTGAAAAGAAGGTCCGTGCTGATGTTGAGAAGGCCAAGAAAAAAGTAGAGCAAGATCTCAAATCCACACAGGAAACTGTTGAAGATCTTGAACGTGTAAAGTCTGAACTAGATGGAAACGTCAAAAAGTAAGTTAACACGATATCACAGCGTTGTTTGATTCCATTTATCTTTCTATCCCGTACACATTCGGGGGACTTTTATTGATTAACTCTGACTTGCCAGACGATTTTACTATTTCTATTTCGTTTCATTCTACGGGATGAAAACTATTTCACGTTTAACGTTTCAGGTTACATTTTTAGGGGTACCATACATTGTAATATTATATATGAAAATGTGTTTTTGCTTGCAGTAGTTATAACTGATACTACACTGGTATGATTTAACAAATAGCAATCAATTGCAGTATATGACATAGTTAAGTATACACTTGGAAACTATTTTTGGATACGACAAATTTGTGAGTGAATTGTGTGTTTTGTTTTAACAAAGCAATACCTAGCAGATTTATAAATACTTAATCTTTGGCATTCTTTATCTTTGAAAGAGTGAAAAGAAATCGGCGTGGGGATAGCATAGCTAATATAAGGCACCTGGCTGCTTTAATCATGTTTATCTGTTCTAAGAACTGTTTCGACGCATTTCAAGCTTCGATATAAAACAAGGAATAGAACGAAATAGTCATACAAAGGACATACTTGAAAATCAGTTTTTAAATAATATTGGTTACCTAAGGCAAATGACAGTTAAATCTATGAGACAATGGACCAATTAGGTCCTTTAGCATTTCATTCTGCTTTAGTATGAAGCAGTGATTTGTATGAACTCGTCTAGGACAACTATTTGTATGAAAATTGTTTGCTTTTATAGGAAGGAAGTGGAAATTAAATCTCTCAATTCGAAACTTGAAGATGAGCAGAATCTTGTTACCCAACTTCAGAGAAAGATCAAAGAACTTCAGGCTCGCATTGAAGAACTCGAAGAAGAGCTTGAAGCCGAAAGACAGGCCAGATCTAAGGTATTATTTACTTTAGTCAGTTAAATTAATCATGCTGGTTTTGATGAAAATCATGTATCATTATCAAATATATGAAGCTTTTTACATTATTTAAAGAGAGTGGTAACTGTCTGACTAGCTTGTACATTTGTATTGGCTGCAAAGAGCTAAAGTAACTGCAATTGTATTGGAGAGTATGCAAAAATAGAATTTATACTTTTGTTACAAAATTAGTTTGTTAATTTTGTTTGTTTGTGTTGTAGGTAGAGAAGCAGAGGACAGAACTCAGCCGCGAACTTGAAGACCTGAGTGAACGTCTTGATGAAGCCGGTGGTGCCACAGCTGCTCAGGAAGAACTCAACAAAAAACGTGAGCAAGAACTTGTCAAGCTTCGCCGAGATCTGGAAGAACAGACGCTTCAGTCCGAGTCTCAGATTGCAACACTTCGCAAAAAAGCAAACGATACAGCAAGTGAGATGGCAGACCAGCTCGATCAACTAACGAAAACTAAACAGAGGTAGATAATGTAGATATCTCTTTGATAATTCCACGGTGCCATAAAATATTGTGAATTAAATTGACCCAACAAACTAAAATTTGTTTAGATAAATATAATTTTCTGTGTGCCTTTTATTTCCATAAGCTAATACAATGTCAAAAGTTATGTACGGCTCGTAATGAATTAAATTTTATATTGTAAGTTACTTTTAATATTTTGTATGCACAATTATTGGTAAAGTATTGTTCAAATTAATTAAAAGATGTTTGTAAATTTATTTTAAAATGATGAAATTCTTATGTTTAGAATATCTGATTTCAACCTTTGTGTTAGTACATGTATATTTGTACTGTGCAAAACTTTTGTCTTTGAATATTATTTAAGTCTTTATCTTTATTAGCTTACCTGACCACGAATTGGTCATGATAAGCATTTAGGATTGATGAATGTCCGTCGTCCGTCCGTCCGTTGTACGCCGTCCACGGTTGCTTCAAATGACTCATATACCACTTGGCCAGAAGCATCCTCCCTTGGCGCTGTCCTAAGGATGTTGGATACCCAAAGTAGAATATTATAGAATTTTTAAAACTTTGTCTGTTACTTATCGAATCACTACACATCACAAAAAGCAAAACAGGCATGGTTCTATCAAGAATATGCATGGGTACAGTATGTAGGTCAAGCTATATAACCAGTCAAATAGTTCTAAAAGTAAAGGAGCTACTCATGACCCTACCGGTCAAAATTTACCCCGCCCAGGGGTGACTTCATATTACATATGCTTGAATAGGGGGAAAATCTTATTGTCTTCAACCACAAAGCTCAGAGCTGAGGTATTTGGAACAAAGCGTTGTGTAGTGGTCCAATTCCAAGATTGTTTAAATCATGAACGTCGGGCCAAACTCTACCCGTTCCCTGGGTCACACGATTTTAAATAGAGTTTTATAGGTGAATATTTTTTTAAGTCTTCTCCAAAACTAAAAGCCGCGAGCTTAAATACTTTGCAAGTAGCATCTTCTTGTGGATTTCAAACAAGGTTGTTAAATCATGACCTCCGGGGTCACCGGTGTTTACATAGGCTCATATAACATCTTCTCTGAAACCACACAACCACAGATCTCATTGGTCACCGCGATTGATCTACTTTTTGGCAACGAATCAAATTTAATCTTTGGCTCAAACTAGCTGGAAATTGCAGTCAGGTAAATCTCTTCTTTTTTGCCCACAGACAAATCACATTTTGCTATGTATATGCGTTGAAGGAGACATGCCGAGGTCTCATCCACGAATACAAGCTAATATAAATGCTCTCATGGACGGACCTTTATAAAAATTGCTTCAAATCAAATCTAATCAAACCACAAAGCCAAGAGCTTAGATATTTAGCAGATAGCATTCTCTAATGGCCCTTTACCAAGGTTATGCAATCATGGCTTTGAGATATATAGAAACATCTTCTTGTCTCATACCACAAGGTACATAGCTTAAATATTTCGCTGGTATCAATGCCTGTTGATCCTTTACCAAGCTTGTTCAAATCATACCCATTGGGTATAAGCTGGTCCCGCCCTGGGGGCATTTCACCTATTGGCCAACTTTTTTATTTTTGAAGCTACATAAATGAAATTTGGACCATGTATACAATATTGGATGTAGATGTCAGCTTCGACTTAGCTAACCTTGACATTGACCTGCTTTTTTGTTTTTGAAGCTACAGTAAAGAAATTTTAACCATATGTAAAGTTTTGAAAGTACATTGGCTAACCTTGACCTTTTTGTTTAGTTAGAGAGATCAGATTTTGACTATTTGTTAAGATTTTCCAAAATTCCTATTACTGACCTTAATTATGACATGTTGACCTTCTTTATTTCTATTTAAAGCGCAATGATAGCCAGGTGAGTGATATAGCGCCATCATGGCCCTTTTGTTAGGTATACATGCATAAGGTACCAGGTACTTAAATAGTCGGTGATTATGTCAGTCTTTTATGTCCAGTATTCTTGTTGACATACACTATGTGACTGACTGTTGGTTGACTTAAAATAGTTATTTCCTTTTTATCAAATTCCTTTATGTTGTTGAAGATTGATACGTCGCGAGTAGGAAAATGCGAAGATATATGCAACAAAAATGCAATATCTGGTATCTTAAAACGCTGTATATCATAGTCATATATCAACGAAAGTTACCCATAACACATATAATGCCATGCAGCTCCACGTTAATGACATACTTAGGAAAACTTCAGACGCACAACTTTCATTCTTCTTTCTTATTTTAATTATCAATCCTTCCAAATTTTGAATATCGATGCACAAAGTTTTAATTAAACGATTAAACCTCCGTAGGGTTATTGTCTCTTCAGATTATCTTTCATATGAAAATTGTATCACGCAATCATTTTCAAATGATGTAACGGAATTATCTACCCAATGTCTTCATGAATGCAAGACATGATAGCTTTCGTGCACCGATAGCTAAATATCGGAAGGGTTGATAATTGAATTAAGAAGGAATGGGGCAGGTAGTGCGTTAGAAGTTTTGTTTAGTGTATAACAAATTATTGAACATATTGTTATAATTGAATGACTTTGTGCAACTAAATGTGGTTCTTCTGATCAAATACATTACACTAATGCTCAAAGAGTGACACTGACAAAAAACTTTAATATACACATCTGCGGATATTTTACCGTTCTTATACGTATACTGGTATACAAAAGTGAAAATATACTTTTTCAATTAATGAAAGTTAAAAGTTGTTTTACATTGCAGGGTCGAAAAAGAAAAGATACAGCTCAAGTCTGAGATCGATGATTTACAAGCACAAGTAGAACATGTGTCTAAAAATAGAGTAAGTTATAAACTGCGTTTTTTCACTTTACAATTATATTAACTTAGATTAACATTCTGTTACTTTATTTTTTTATTAAAAGATAGAGAACACGTATTTCTCCTTCAATGTTATGATTCGGTTCATACTTTTGACTTAAACATTTTTGCATTTAATTTCTTTCTCAGTTTTCAATTAAACAAATTCAAGTCGCAGTGTTAGTTAAGAAACTAAACTGCATGTACGCCCGCTTGTGATACTTAGAGCCTGTTGTGTCTGAGGGTCTAAATAACAAATAGTAGGCTTTCATATATTACATGTCAGTGGATTCAAATATACCTTAAGGCAATACCATAGTCTGCTTCATACTTACCCTTCATGCGTTTTATGTAAATAATTATGTAAAGAGCTGGATCTATTAACATACATTCAAATCATGAAGCATAAAGATAGTATGTATACATGAAAATATGGATTAATTTATTTAGGAATCTTCCTTTCCGCACTACATAGGTAAATAGGTCACTCATACCCGAGATCTCATTGGTCAACGTCAGTGACCTGCTTTTGCCATCCAATCAGATTCATTTAATATTGGGTAATACTGCATTAAGATCTTCCACTTTCGGCAATATAATCATATTAGATGCATGTGAGGAAAGCATCCCGGGGTCACATCAAGCATCCCTATATTAACGGAAGACGGACCTATATAAAGCCACGAAACGAAACTTTTAATTAATATGGTATTTCATTGTAATTGTATTTAGAAAACAATTATTGATCGTGTCGCTCTTATTAAGGTTTTGTAGTATCTGCCTGCTCCATATCGTACTTTAAGGCAAAGAAGTAAAAGTTGTCATTTGAATAATTTCAACAGGGCATGTCTGAGAAGATGTCAAAACAAGTAGAAGCCCAAATTTCCGATCTAACAAATCAAATTGAAGACAGCCATCGCATTATCCAGGAACTCATTTCAGCCAAGGCCAAATTACAAAATGAAAATGCAGATATTAGTCATCAGTTGGAAGATACCGATACCCGAATGAATCAACTTGCCAGGGAGAAATCTAACTACATTTCTCAACTAGAGGAAGCGAGACAGGTTTATGATGACGAATGTAGGGTACGTGTAAAGATACTTGATAAATTTTCATTGAATATGTCTGTGAATATTTAACAATGAGTCATATATCTTATTGATAATCTTAAGACATTTAATAGTGGATAATTTAGGGTGACGGTATGATAAACTCGATTTGTCTTTCTGGCAAACCTAAAGTAAGGTAAAATGTTGAAACATAATTTGTCCAACGTGTAATATATCTAAAGCACCAGCTCAGTACTTTTTAGCGTTCTTATATCTTTTTTGCTATGGTTACTTCTTGATTATGTTTAACTTTTATAGATCTTCTTTATTTGACAAATTAGACATAATTGTAAAATAGAGACCCATATATCACAGAGAACTAAAAATGAAAAATGTAATACATGCATTGCGCGAAAACAATTTTTAACTTCTAATAATTAACAAGTAAGGGGTAAACCTTTTTATGAAGATTCCGTAATGTCTAGATATGATTAAGTTAAATAAAGAATCATTAGAACACAGCAGAGACACGTGATTAATTCCACTGCTATTAGTTTTAATATAGCTTCACGAAATTATCTTCAGAAATAGTTTATGCGTTCTTTGTATTCTCGTTTTAAAATTTAAAAAAAGATAAACTACTATATATAAAGGCGATATCTTGTTGTGCCAGTTTAAAACGATTTCCAGTCTATCTATCATACAGGCATGCATTCTCGTTTATTACTTTTGACATTTCAAACAACTATTTAAACGGAAACCGTAACAAAATTAATAGATATTCATAAAACAGAACGACATTAGAATTTCATTCCAGATTCGCCTGAAACTCGGTACTGAAGTCAGAAATTTCCAAGCTGACTTTGCTGCTCTACAAGAGCAGCTCGAGGAGGAGTCTGCGGCAAAGGCTGACCTTCAGAGACAATTTTCCAGAGCAAACGCAGAAGCACAGTCTTGGCGTGTTAAATACGAGAGCGAAGGTATGGTTCGTGTCGATGAACTTGAGGAAGCTAAACGCAAACTTGCTGTTAAACTTCAAGAAATGGAAGCTGCATTTGAAGTCGCTAATACTAAAGTTAATAATCTTGAGAAGACAAAATCAAGGCTGCAAGGAGAACTCGAGGATGCAGTTGTAAACTTTGACAGAGCTAATTCCAATGTAAACCAACTCGAAAAGAGGCATCGCTCCTTTGACAAAACAGTGGCTGAATGGCAATCAAAGGCTCGCTTCTTGCAAAGCGAGTTTGAAAGTGTACAAATGGAGTCCCGCAGTCACTCAACGGAACTTTACCGAGTGCAAGTTCAGCTTCAAGAATCTAGTGACAACAGTGATGCTTTGAAGAGAGAGAACAAAATGTTGTCTGGTAAATGGCCCTTTATTTATTTTTTTATTTTTTTTTGCATACAGCTGACATTTACAGAAATTTCGGTATTCAAAATCAAAGAGAAAAACACAAAGTGGTATGGAGACAAATTGATTTATTGCTGTCTGTTTTTCTGTCAGTCCATCCGTCAGGGATGTACTATTCGTACTCGGAAGTGTACGCGTACTTACTCGAGAACCAGTTTTCAGGTACTCAGCAGTTTTCAATACTCGTCTTAAATTATGAATACAAGTACTCGTAGTTATTCAAGTACTGAAGCAAAATGGCCAGTACTTATGAGTACTTTACGAGTACTCTACGAGTATTTCCACACTTTTGTGTGAAATGCAACATGATGTTGCCATATTAAGTATATACATTTTGTACATATAAAGTGAATGGTAAGAATTATTCATACTAACATCAAATTGGACAGGCTTATTAAAACACCTACATGTACCTACTTTTGTACATGCTGCATTATTATAACTTATTTATTAATGCATTATAAATAAATCATGATCACAGTCAATGTAGTTAAAGCTATGGTAGAAATAGCTTACTGTAATCTACAGTACATTTTAATCAGCTTAAAAACGTCAATATTCGCTCCATTTTGTATTGATAGAGTAAACAGATGGGGTATCACCTTAATATACTTGTATACAATGCATAATAGCAATTTGCTAATAGCAGTCAATTATGGTACGGTCACCTTTACAAACAGGCATATTTCATTATCATAAATGGGTGAATAGAAGTCATCCTTTAAATGGTGTTTAAGCTGAAGCAACAGAGAGTTAATTTGTAGACCGCTTAATAGTTTCATTTGTAAACATGTACTCTTGGCAAAATCATCTGTGTTGAAACACTATGCAATGTCTGAACAGTCGGATACATGAGAGCTTAATTAGCTGCTTATTGCATTATGCTGTAAAAATACAGTTTTTATAAGTGTCAAGGCTTTCAAGCCTAATAGCTGCAGGCTAAAATACGACACACTTGAAAGGGTCGTGATGATATGATGCAACAGCCTGTGAATATAGACTATTGACATTGTTTGTTTTCCAAATATTTTAATATTTATTAATATATTTCTGCAATGATTCATTTCTGGTTCAGTTCATTTCTGTCTACTGAGAATATGCATTATTGAATTTATTCTACATAGAATTTGAAAAGACATATCATGGTTTTTATTCGTGGCCCATCACTTTCTACATTTAGGCAATTATACGCAATATAACAATAATTAAAGTAAGACTTTCAGTCTGTATTCGGAAAGTACTTGTAAGTACATTAAGTAGTGCTCGGTACTTACTTGAGTACACACACACAAAAGTGAGTACTTATAACAGGTCTCCTTAAGCATCCAGAACTCAGTACTTACTCAAGTACTAACCGCCAGTATTCGACCCACCCCTGCTGTATGTCTGTCTGCCAGCCCGTGCATTTCCTCCTACACGCCTGATAGGATTTTACTGAAACTGGGTAAAAATGTTTAGTACCAAGTGTAATTGTGCATATAGTCAGGATTTTCCGCTTCATTTTCTGTTTTTGTATGAGTAATGGGACTTTGAAGGTTTAACTGTAATTAGATGAAAACCTGGTATTCAGTAAAATCGTTTCCATATCCTATGTTGGATTTAGGAATCATCAGTTTGAAGTCTAGTTGTGCATATTTTAATTTGGGGTCAGTAGCTCAAAGGTCAATGTCACAGGGACTTGAAAATCTTATCCGTGCTTCTCAAAAACATCTTGCTGGATTTTCATAATACCAGAAGCATCAGCAGTATGAAGTCTAGTAGTGCATATTTAAATTTGGGGTCACTAGCTCCATGGTCAATGTCATAGGGATGGGAGACATACGTGTTTTAGTCAAAGGCCATCTCTAGTTTTCATTTTCTCTCGCTTTAGAAAATATTTTGGAAACACAAACTTTTAATTAAACGTGTATTATTCATTTATGGCAATTAAATAACCCTTCTAAGAAAGTTAATCTGATTTTAAATGCATCTTTCAGACGAAATCCGTGACTTGAATGATCAGATAAGTGAAGGTGGAAAAGTCATCCATGAGCATGATAAGGCACGCCGTCGTCTTGAATTAGAAAAGGAAGAACTCCAAGCCGCTTTAGAGGAATCTGAAAGTACTCTTGAACAGGAAGAAGCTAAGGTCGCACGTGTTCAACTCGAGATTGTCTCTATTCGTCAGGAAATTGAAAAACGCATTTCCGAAAAGGAGGAAGAGTTTGAGAATACAAGGTAAGAATTCGTAAGCACTGTTCTGTATTTATTTATTTATTTATTTATTTATTTATTTACATGTATTTATTTATTTACATGTATTTTTTTTTTTTTTTTCAATTTTCTTACTTATCAGTTTAATATACAATTTATCTTCGGACATCAAGAAGATGCCCAGAAAAGAGGAATGGTATATTCTGATATATAATGAAATGAATTCTAAGTGTGTAAATAGTATCGGATAATTCTTACGTTTTTCAAGTTTCACACAATCTCTGAAAAGAAATATGTGAGACAACATCAAGATACCCTTAGCAAATAGTTCGGGATGATTGATTTGAATTTTAAGAAGTAATTTATGCAGTAGCAGAAAAATAGATTTCAGAAAATATTAATGTAATACTCATATTTCATTACAGACGAAATCATCAAAGGGCTTTAGATTCGGTTAATGCTAGCCTGGAAGCCGAAAGTAAGGGAAAACAAGAGGCTCTCAGAATTCGTAAGAAACTTGAACAAGAGATAAACGAGCTCGAGTCGTCTCTTGATGTCAGTAACCGATCCAGGGCAGATGCTGAAAAGAATGCCAAGAGGTTCCAAGAAATGCTTAGAGAAATGCAAGCTACTATTGAAGAAGAGCAACGCAAATCCAGCGAAGCACGTGAGGCTTTCGAAATTGCCGAAAGACGCACACACACTGTTCAGGTAGAATGTGATGAAATCCGAACAGCCCTTGATTCCGCCGAAAGAGCACGTAAGACAACTGAGGGCGAGTTTATAGAAGCCAATGATCGTGTCAATGAAATGAATGCTAACATTCAGACTCTAGGAAGTCAGAAGAGACAGCTTGAGGGTGACATTAGTGCCATGCAAGCTGATTTGGATGAGATGAGCAATGAAGTTAGATCAGCTGATGAAAAAGCAAAACGTGCATTTTTGGATGCCCAAAGGTTGGCGGATGATCTTCGTACTGAAAAAGTAGAGTACAGTACAGTAGAGAAGATGAAACACGCTCTTGAGTCTCAGGTCAAGGAGCTCACATCTCGTCTTGATGAAGCTGAAGCATCGGCTTTGAACATTGGAAAGAAGGCAGTTGCAAAACTCGAAGTTAGGGTAAGTCTTTAAAAAGAAAAAAAACCTTTAAACTATACATAATTTATTAGTTTTGTGGGCTGTTTTCTAAACAACTTCAACAAATTGTCACATCGTTGTGTTATCAAAGCGACAGAAAGTATTCTGCAAACCTACACAAACCTGCACTCTTTATTTCTTATGTTCAGATCCAACACTTGGAGAGCGAATATGACGCTGAGCAGAGGCGCCATTCTGAGACACAGAAGAACGCCCGCAAGGCTGACCGTCGCCTCAAGGAGCTTGCCTTCCAGGTTGAAGAGGACAGGAAAAACCAGGAGCGCTTGCAGGATCTCGTTGACAATCTACAGGCAAAGATCAAGACATACAAACGCCAGGCGGATGAGGCTGTGAGTTCACTTTTATGTGTGATCCTGACTTGCTTAGTTTTACGGTTGATTTCAACAGAGTTTAGATATTACTTTTATTGAGCGACCACCCAAGCGAAAGACAAGATCCTGTCTCTTAATAAGACAGTCTGTTGACTGGATCAAATTACTGGAGACAACCATTTCCCAACCACTTTCCTTGGGTTTTTCACTTGTTTAACTGGAAGGGGTCAGGACGCGTTTTCACTATACTAGACTTTGAAA
The DNA here is from genome assembly GCA_032359765.1 of Saxidomus gigantea. Lineage (NCBI taxonomy): Eukaryota > Metazoa > Mollusca > Bivalvia > Venerida > Veneridae > Saxidomus > Saxidomus gigantea. Next base: position 6,022 of record JAUMHA010374555.1, on the reverse strand, counting down.
GTCAAACTGATGAAACAATCTGTAGTGCAGATATCAGTAATCGCCTTGCTGAAGTACCCTGGAACTATTTTTTACACCTGATCGTTCATGTCCTCATTGCTAGTTATTATGCACACACGTTTTCTATCGCCCGACATATTATAGTTAACATCAGACAACAATTCCGCTTTTCTCTTAAATGTTCTGAATCTGCAATTTTCCCATGTGTAGCTCATTTGCAATTTTATGCTCACTTTCACATTTTGCCAGTTCCAAAACGCACACTCGTTCTTCAAAAGTCAAAAGAGGATAGTTTGTACGCCAATGATCACCTAATACAAACTTGAAAGGATCGATTGTGAGTTACTGGTCGCAAGTTGCACATAAATGGTCGCCTGATACGAACAAAAGTCCGATTATTAGTCGCTAATTATGGTCGCTGGCATTAGACAAACATGGCTTAACGCAATAGCAAGACATAACAAAAACACTGGGGGCTAGGGGTGGCTTCAAAAGCGGTCGCTTAGGACAAAGGTCTCTTTAATACACGTGGTCGTATTGGCAAATTCGACTTTATATACAACATACTACCACCTACATGCTGACTTTCTTTACTGTTACAGTTTGTTTGCAGCGTTCAAATACTTCTTTAAATAAAGGAGCATAATATCGTTTGTTCTAACTTCCGCCCCCTTTAACTTTTGTTAAGCACTTCCAGAACTATTACATTTTGAATTACCGAGAAAGGAATATTTCATCAAAAGGATAATTTACAAGTACATGTAGTATATTTGCAAGTAGTATTTCATGCATTGTCTTAAAATGCTCCTGTTTAATTGCTTTAAAGAAACAATTAAACATGTGTATGTTCCTGACAAAGAAACTAGATGCATATCATTTTTCAGAAAAGCGATTAAGAGAAAAAACCTGTGTGGCTTGATGATATATTTGTACATTGCATTTGTTCTCTATATTAATACTGTAGGAAGAAGTAGCCGCTGTCAATCTTGCAAAGTTCCGCAAGGTGAACGAGGAGCTCGAGGATGCCGAGACACGTGCTGACTCAGCTGAGAACATGCTCTCAAAAGTTCGCGTGCAGCATCGTACTATGTCAGCTGTTGCTTCCAGCAGTAAATCAAGCACTACAGTTGTAAGTATATGTTATATCAGCTCAGAAATAAAAATTAATTAAAAGACAGTAGCATTAGCTGACTTGTAAATTATCGTTTACAGTCTCATAAAGTAAAAAATATTTTGACGTTTAGGCGAACATCTAATCATTATTGAACTTTGTCTCATTTAAATGAAGAGCTTTAAACATATCAGAAGCAATCTGAGATTTCTTATCGTAAAAATGTTAATATCACTCGTGATAAAACTAGTACGTTATTTCAGGTGAAAAGCTCTTTTACCAGTGCAGAAGTCTGAGCAACAGATGTGATCTAAGGTAAAACAAAGATTATGTGTTGTAACATGAGGGTTCGAAGTCGTATGTACGATTTAACCATTAAACAATGTCAGAAAATATAACTGAAAAACAGAATGTATCATAAAGTAGAGAAAACTAGAACATGTATTAATATAGTGGTTAAACCTTTTTAACTGGTTTCTGAAAATTTTAAATTATCGATAGAAAAATTCTAGATTTACCAGTTTTCGATTGTAACCTGTACACCTACTAACACCTATACATTTCAGGTATTTTGACAATACTTCTTATCCTAAACCCACACCTGCACACATACAACCTCGTCCAGTGGAGGTGATGATAGCGTTTTTTGGCAACCGTATTTAGCCAGTTTCTTCCTCATCCAGATACCGCCATCTTTACTTAGCAACTTCTTTTTATCATGAGGTCGTCAAAATTTGAAATATAAATAGATTTAAAATCAAGAGACACTGCAGACTTTTATAGAAGAACAGTACGGATTATCATCAAGAAGTGTATGATACCTGTTTGTCTGAAATAACGACATTTTAAGTGGTGAAGTTGCCTGGATGTTATATTTGTTTTGATATGTTCACATGCATATTTATAGACTATATAGACATTGTAGATAGTAGAAGCTCCAGTAGATCTCATAACAAATGAATTAATATCATTAAATGGGGTCGTTTATGATCCTTCACTGGGCATCACGTTTGCTTGTTACGTTTTAGTAAAGTGTATGACAGTTTACTGGCGATACCGTTGGTAAACTGTACACCTACCTAAATTAAATGAAGAACAAACGTAACTGTGTTTCTTTCGTTTATGTGTACAGATTTATTTTAGAGATAGATTTGATTTATCGAGCAATGCATGTATCACTCTGCTCAAGAGTTTACGTTGGCCTTTATTTTGAAATCACACAATAAAATGCTCTGGAAAAGCCAGCCATGCGAACCCTAACTCGTTGTTAGTCAAACCAATAGAGAAAGTATATAGGGTTTCCCTTAGCGGCAAGACTGAATAGAACATATGTATAGCACGAAGCCTGTACAACTGTTATTAAAGATTGCTACCTTGGCACAGTCGTATGTTAGACATTAAGACGTTTGAATTGAGAAAAAGGGTTTAAGCAATTTTTGTAAACATGTATAACCAATGGCAACAGTAATTTTATTTATCTGACATCTAAGGGCGATATCTTACGTCTTACTTTGACGAACACAACAGTCACTTTACACTGATAAAACAGACTTCAATAATTAAAGAATATGTCATTGTTACATTGATCATCAAACTAATGTCTCAGTACTAGTGCACGCATTTTCATACTGAAATAACTGATCCTCCTAATTACTTCTATAAACTCTTACTTATAAATGCTGTAAATAAACAGACAAAAGGGCCATGCGGGTCCTATATTGTTCACCTGAGTACCATTGCACGTTTAAACAAGAAAGCAGGTCTAAAGGTCATAGTCAATGTCAGTCATAAGAATTTTGGAAGTAAATTTGCAAAACTGTACAAAAAATCCAAATTTCATCTTTCTACCTTGAAAAATAAAAGCTAGACCAACGGTCAACGTCAGCCAAAGTCAAAGTTGATCTGCATTCAAAACTGTACACATTGTTTAAATTTCAATGTTATATCTTCGAAGAAAGAAAAATAGGCAGGTGGTCAATGTCAACCAATATCGAAGTTGAAATCTACATGTAAACTGTATACATGTACATCGTTTTCAAATTTCATTGATATACATGTAGCTTCAAAACCTGAAAGTAGGTCAAGGTCAATGTCAGCCAAGGTAGGTCTAGATCTGACAAGTTGAAATCCACATGCAAAGTTATTCATAAAGTTCTAATGTCATTCCTATAGTTCCAAAAAGAAGAAAGTTTGTCGATAGGTCAAAGTCAAGGTCAGCCAATGCCGAAGTTGAAATATACAGGCAAAATCTGTGTACATGTACATGGTCCAAATGTCATTAATATAGCTTCAAAAACAGAAAGTAGATCAATAGGTCGAAATCAATGTCAACCAAGCTCAAAGTTGAAATCTGCATACAAACTATCCATATAGCTGTAGCTTAGAAACAAGAAATTAGGTCAGTAGGTCAAGTCACCCCGGTGCGGGCCAACTTGGATTCAAGGGGTATGATTTGAACAATATAAGTTCAGAGCCCCTAAGAAATGCTACAAGTCAAATATCTAAGCTTTGGGTCTTGTGGTCTGATACAAGAAAATTTTAACAGACTTCCCTATATATCTAAATGTAAAATCAAGTGAGCGCAAGGACGGGGTCGATTTTGAATGGGGGCCATGATTTGAACTTGATCTTGAAAGTGGACCATTAGACACAGATGTCTGTCAAATATCCAAGCTCTGTGTCTTTTGTTGAGACAGGAAAATATTTAAAGGGATGAGTCAAGTTTAACCCGGGGCTCATGATTGTACAGTTATGGTAGAGGTATACTACACAGTGCTACATTATAAATATCTAAGCTCGGTGCCATGTAGTTTCACTGAAGAAGACTTTTGAAGTTTTTCCTATATAAGCCTATGTAAAATCAAGTGACACCAGGGCGTGATCAATTTTGATCCGGAGATCATGATTTGAACAGTATTTGTAATGTCCACTAGGCAATGCTACATGCCAAATATCTAAGCTCTTGGCCTTGTGATTCCAGAGAAGAAGACTTTAAACGTTTTACAATACAAACAGATGTAAATTCAAGTGACCCCAGGGTGGGGGTGGTGGGGTTAGAAAATTCTGAAATATTTTCCTATTGTTGCCATAGCAACCACAGTTCTGTTGTGATGTACTTCATTTGAGCAATCTCAATTTGCGAAATATGCCAATACCAAGAAATGGCAACACTTATTTTGAGAATGTGAAAGAAAAGTAATCGAAGCTGTTGATACAGAAATCAACCTTCGGACCACAGTCATTTATAAAAAAATGAAATTGAGTATAAAGTTTGCGTCGACCAATGTACATCATACCTGACGACCAAGAGCAAATGAGCTGGTATTATTTTTAGATTTTATCTATGGTAAAATAATCTCAAATTTCTACGTGTGTCTTGAAATAAAGAGATAAAGAGATATGTCGGCTGATTTATCCATGTAAGAAGTAACATGTTATATAAATATAGAATTGGATCGACAGATAGACGGGCGCTCACTATTGTGACTACAAAAAGTGATATTTGAATCACAACAGGACTAGAATCTGAAATCTGATACGCAGTCATCATGGTGCCTAGCAACCATCACCCCATGTACATAATACATGACAACCATCACCACATGTGCATCATACCTGACAACCATCACCACATATATATCATACCTGACAACTATCACCACATGTATATTATACCTGACAACTATCACCACATGTATATTATACCTGACATCCATCTCAACATGTACATTATACCTGACAACCATCACCACATGTACATTATATCTGACAACCATCACCATATAAACATCATACCTGACAACCATCACCACATGTACATTATATCTGACAACCATCACCATATAAACATCATACCTGACAACCATCACCACCTGTATATTATACCTGACAACTACCACCACATGTACATCGTACCTGACAACCATTACTACATGTTTATTATACATTTAAACCATCACCACATTTACATTATACCTGACAACCATTACTACATGTATATTATACATGACAACCATCACCACATATACATTATACCTTACAACCATCATCACATGTACGTCGTACCTGACAACCATCACCACATGTTTATTATACCTGACAACTATCACCACATGTATATTATACCTAATAACCATCTCAACATGTACATTATACCTGACAACCATCACCACATGTACATTATACCTGTCAACCATCACCACATATACATCACACCTGACAACCATCACAACATGTATATTATACCTGACAACTACCACCACATGTACATCGTACCTGACAACCATTACTACATGTTTACTATAGCTGAAAACCATCACCCATGTACTTAATACCTGACAGCCATTACTACATGTACACTATACCTGACAACCATCACCACATGTACATTATACCTCACAACCATTGATACAGGTATATCATACCTAACAACCATCACTAGATGTATATAATACCTGACAACTATCACCACATATATGTTATACCTGACAACCATCACCACATGTATATCATACCTGACAACTATCACCACATATATATCATACCTGACAACAATAACCACATGTACATTTCACGTGACAACCATCACCACATATACATTATACCTGACAACCATCACCACATGTATATTATACCTGACAACTATCACCACATGTACATCATACCTGACAACCATCACAACATGTACATCATACCTGACAACCATTACCACATGTATAGTATACCTGACAACTATCACCACATATATGTAATACCTGACAACTATCACCACATGTACATCACACCTGACAACCAACACCACATGAACATCATACCTGACAACCATCACCACATGTACATCATACCTGACAACCATCACCACATGTATATTATACCTGACAACTATCACCACATATATGTTATACCTGACAA
>JAUMHA010374522.1:0-12980 GCA_032359765.1 Saxidomus gigantea | reverse complement strand
GCTTGGAGTGCTTTATCGAAATTGAAGCATTCCCCGGAGGTGATGTGCCTGGCGGAATAATTCACGAGGGCGAAGCGAAGCAAAAAAAGCACTCCAAGCCATAGATTATTTCTTAATTATTTTTGAATGCATTTTCAGAAACTTCCAAAAGGTCTGACTAGAACTTGCAACGAAGCCCTGAAGCCGCGGAATCTTGCAAAGAACAGATATAATGGAATTTATGCATGTATGTTTTACTTACAGTTAAAGCATTGAAAAGCCAAAATGGTTTACAGTAATTGACATTTATTCGTCTACAATAATTGCTAATTTGCTGCAAAAATGCATTTACATGTGTTCCCATTACATATTGTACGATCACATTATTATTGAGCTCGCAAAAATAAAATAGGACAATAAACACAATGATCAAGATCACGTACGAGTCATTTAGATAAAATAACACTTTACCCGCTCGTTTAAAATTGTTCGCGTTTCAGCGGTCGGTCTACGTAGCACAGCGAAAATGGTAGTTATTTTAATTATGAAACGACTTTAAACACCCAGTTTTAATATTTGTATAATTGAAATTTATATGCATGATATACTACATATTGATTTGATAGAAAGATATTTGTTTATCTACATTATGATATTATGACTTTTAGACGATGCTACGCGTGTAGTCCTGCAAAGCAAGAACTACATCAACGCAAATTATATTGATGTAAGTATAGCTCTTTAGCTTTTCTTATTGTATGACTTTGCAACTTTTTTAAAGCTTATTCTTAATTGAAAAGGAACATATTTTGCATGCGTTATATGCCTGAAACCGGTTTCGTGCAAGAAATCATACTCTAACAATTTTACCTTTTTTCTTCAGGGAATCAAAAAATCACCAGAATATATCGCATCACTTGGTATGCATACTTGTTACATTTGTTTGCATTCTACTGTGCTAGCTCGTACACACAGATCTTTAAATATTAACGAATATCCTTTATTTAGATTGGAAATGTCCCATAATTCTATTTTATCAAATAATTTTTAATTTATGATATACCTCTTAGGACGATTCATATATTCTGTTTAATTGTGTTCATATTTTTATATGGAATCAATCTTTGTCTTCATTTTAGTAGTAATTACTGAAATGTTGATTTTTTTAACTCAAGGATTAATTATACTCATTTATTACATCAAATTTTACCGAAAGTCCACACACTGTCTAAATTAATGAAATATAGAAGTACATCCCTAAATACTTCTTATCACTTATAACAAACTAGAATGAAAATACAAATTACACTGTTACGTTAATCAGAGTCTTTTTTGTCTGCGTTAGTTAGATTTATGATTATGATAGACGAAATATTGAAATCACTTGACGTATGGAATGCATCTTTAGTGTTTATGGTATTGAGAAGATAAGTTAATATTATTTTTTGATATATGTTTTCTTTATTCAAGGACCAACACGTGCTGCTATGAACAAGTTTGAAGCACTCTGGGAAACGATCTGGCAAGAGAGAACAGACAAAATAGTAATGCTGACCAATCTAGAAGAGTCTAGGGTTTGTATCATATAAACCTTCTTCATTTAACAGACCAAATTTCAATTCGACACAACACTTCGATGCATTACAAAGTTATTACAACCCCGAACCTGCTATTGTACTGTCGATACCAATGATTTAGCCGACGATACTTGCTCTGATGCAAGACCAAACATCCGTTTTAAAATATCTGTCATCTTTGAATTCCAATTTAGTGATGATACTAACAAAACAATGTGTTTTTAACATTTGTTTATCCTGGAAAATGATTTTATAAATTAATGAATATAGTTTATATGCGGTTTCACGAAAATGGTAGTGCTATGTGCTAAGTATCCGTTATCATTGTCAAAATTCCTGTTTCCTCAATGTCACAGCTGTGTCGTGATATCTAATGAAAGCTGGTACATAATATTTTGAATGACACGAACTCTTAACAGTATCAAGTGTCCTCAAGCTGGCTGAGTCCACTGTTGAAATAGAAATGTAAACAAACTCATCATAATATCAATATATATATATAAATATAAGTTTCTCTTTAACTAAGAATTTTATCTGGTTTTTGAAACCCTCAAAACTTACAAACAAGAGGCACACTAATATAACTGCACCGATATATTTGAGTTGAGTTGTCTGTGTTTATCAATTGATAATTTGTCACTACAACTCTTTAGAAGATGAAATGCGAACAGTATTGGCCCCGGAAAGAAGCAAGCGAGAAGTATGGTGATTACAAGGTTGTTAGTACAGTGGAAAAGGTCTTTTCTGAATTCGTTGTGAGGGAATTCAACATTAAGCGGGTATGTAGAATCACGAAATAAAAGAAATTCACAATAATGAAAACTAAATTTTTATATAACATGCTTATGATTATTTCGGATGACTTTTATTCTTAGAGACCTAGTCAAGTCTATTCATACTTATGGTAATGAAACTCATTTTGTCTTCAGTCAGTTCATGTACTTAAGTAATTGATAATAATTACAGGGATCCGAGACTAGAAACGTGACACAGTATCACTTCACTGCCTGGCCTGATAAAACTGTTCCCGACACTGTAGCTTCTCTTGTTGAGTTCCGAGACAAAGTGGAACAAACACAAACAACAAGCCCTGCACCAATGATGGTTCACTGCAGGTATGAAGGCAGAGATTCACGTTACAATAAATATCATGATTGACCTTGAAAACAGTTTAAGGAGAGCTCCTAGTTAGAAATTACTTTCACCCTTTGTTAACTGATGATTTAACTAGCGAAAGGTAAATTTTATTTATGTTTTTGAATCAAATATTTTTTTAGATTTAAAAAGAACAAAAAGAAACAATGACGAACATGTATTGAAGCTCCTTCAATGTAACCTCTCTTAATTCATTAATGTTACGTTATATTCCATAAAGTGCCGGTATTGGAAGAACAGGCACCTACATCGCTCTGGACATACTTATCAAAGACGGCCAAGAGGAAGATTCTGTAGATATATTTGGTTGTGTCGCTGCGCTTCGTGGTCAAAGGGCTCACATGGTGCAGAATCTGGTATGCTGAAGGAATGCAGTTAAATTTCATTGTTATAGAGCTTACAATATACTACGAAATATTCTATTTTCGTGATGTATGTCTGTCTGGCACAAACGTTTGTCCGCGCAACTATAATAAGTTATGTTCTGAATTATGTGTTATTCATGACACACACACCTTTCTATCCTACAATAGTAGGGAGACATACGTTTTTGTGTGAAAAACAACTTCTAGTATATTCTTATACTATTGTAACTGTATATTGTGACATACGTTAAGCAGTCCACTTTCAATACATATTGTTTCCGTTTAAATCTTGTTTCAAAATCCCCGTTCATTATTAACTATATACACACCGTCATTGTTAAGAGTTTTAATAATATACTTAATTTCAAAATGTAGGATAACATTGCTAAAAACATCGGTTTGGCAAAATCAACAGTCAAATGTTCGGTTTCAGGAGCAGTATATATTTCTACACCACTGTGTTCTGTATGCTCTGACATGTGATCCACAATCTATTTCTGTCACTGCTATACAACAAGTTATGACAGATGATAAAATATCATCACAGTATAAGGTAAGAATATTTTGACCGACGAAATATCAATTTTATTTATATTGCTATTGGCCTTTGTCGGGGAGACGCCGCGGTGTAGTGGTAGACTATGAGAGTCATAGCCCGGATGTCATCGGTTCAAATCCCGGCAGTACTTTGATCGCGACCTTCACAATCTCTTCTTTCGGCGCGAGTACTGTTAAGAACAGCAGGAAGCAATTATTGACAACATTAATGTAAGTTGCAAGGACTTTTTCTACAATCGTTGTAAAATAGAAACTGTTACTTAATTACCCTTTCGAACAATGTTCAAAAATGATTTTCATTTTAAACTATGACTACTTAGATATTCTTCAATATTAATTGTTAACCTCTTAATGAAATACTGCTGGAAAAAAATCAAGAGAATCAATGAGGGTTATTTATATTTATATCTAGGCCTTTATGAAACTACAGATGCCGCCGAGGATAGATCGCAGGTCAGTGGCAATACACAAAACTAGAAAAGAAAACAGGAAAGGAGCTGATATACCTGGTATAAAACATTACGAATAACAGTTCTTTCATAGGAAAAATAGATTCGATATTGAAAGGGCTATGGCACCTACCGGCATATACTGGCAGTCTGTTTACTACTTATGTTGTGTATAAAGCTCTTCACAAATATGATATAATATAATTTTTTTGATTGCCGGAGTCGAAAACTTCTTGATTACTACTATTTGTACAAATTGTCTTTGCACTGCACATAGGATCGTATGGTACAGTTCATGGAATAAAGTATCATTGTATAGATTCTGATGCAATTTGTTATTTCAATGCAGGCAATTTATAAGTGCATCATACTGCTATTTATGGTGCAAATAAGGAAGTTTTTACCTGTAATTACTCAGACTACAGGTACAACTACCCGGGCGAATTTTACACACGGAAACTGCACACGCTTTCGCATACATTTTGCATTTCCTTACTTCCTGCTGGCACGATGAATATATTTCGACTTGAACAAAATAATAGTTATATCAGATAACGTTAATGACGCAGTTTGACAGGAAAGTTTCACTATTAGCTATAACAAGACATATTCAATTTATGCTTGAGTGCGCAAATAAAATAGTTGAATACAATTTGATTTCAGGTGACGATCATCGTGTTCGATTAACCTTGACAAAGAACGACTATATCAATGCCGTCTATCTGAAGGTTAATTAACTAAAATATCAAAAGATAGAAGATTCTTTCAAATCAAAGTAGTTTATATTTTGTGATTTTACAAGGATTATTGTATTATTTCCATTGCAGTTATCGAACAATTTTCAAGAACATACTCAAGTGAAAGTTATTACATGTATCAGTAAAGAATACTAGTCATTCTCATTTGATGGCATTCGAATCAGAAAAATCAATAAAATACGTTCGAATCTTTTTACAACATTTTTCTGCACATTATACGGATTTTATGAAAATAACGTAGTTCATTTCAGGGATATTTAAAAGATGACAAATTTATCATCGCACAAACACCGTTACCTAGCACGGTGGGAGATTTCGTGTCGATGTTGTACCAGGAAGAGTGTTCTTGCGTAGTTTGTCTAGACGAGGAGCATATGACTGAGAAAGTAAGGCCACAACACTGATGTTACAAACATCTTTTTGCATGACGTGTTTTAATCCGAAACTTGTTCCATGTTTTTTGATAAAACGAGCTGTGATATTAATTTAGTTTAAAGATAAATATTTATTTCAGTATATAACTTTATATAAATAACGTATTATTTAATCATGACATAAATGCAGAAAATATAGAAGACCCTATACATTTCATCCAATAAGATATCTCATCTTAGGATGTTGGCCAGTACCTTCCGCCAGCTAACAAAGTTCTAACGTTCGGTCAGTTTCAAGTTACATGCAAAAGCAGTAACTCAAGAGATGATTTTGTCACTCGGGAACTGAAAATCTCTAAAACTGGATCGGTAAATGTTTTATCTCTTAACTTTTATGTTTAAATAAGTAATTATACAGTATACAATTTAATTTGTAACTTATTTAAATAAATTAGGTATCGAAATGTTATGGATCACTATGTAAATGAGTAAATATCAAATCCTTACAAAATTTTACATGTATAAAAATGAGAGAGAATTTGTTAATTAATTTAATTATAACATCAAAATTTTCTTTTACAATACTTTCTATAGTCGTCAAGTCAAGACGTAACAGTCTGGCATTACCAGTTCAGAGATTGGAGCAGCTCGACTAGTGTCCCTACAAGTGTTCAATCTTTCCTGAATTTAATTGTAGACATTGAAAAGGCAAGAAAAACTTGCAACACTGACCAACCAATTGTAGTGCATTGCTTGTAAGTAACTAACAATACAATTACTTCACTTATAGATGCTATTTGGATTTCACATCAATCTGGATGTAATCGATAAGTTTGTTTAAATTGTTTGAAATGATAATGGTATACATATCAAAGGTTAAGTTACAATCAATAAGATAAAATATAATAGTTCTTGAGTGAAAATAAATATATAAAGAAAATAGTAGAAAGTAATGTTAAATTCCTAATTTGATATACAGTAAACTCCGTTTATAACGACTCCGGATATATCGAAATTATGGATATAAGGAACAAAATGTCTGGACCCGATGTTTTTTCTTTCTTTATTTAGTATGAGAAAAATATACGTATATAACAAACTCCGAATATGAAGAAGATATTAAATGGTCCCAATGAGTTCGTTACAGATGGAGTTTATTTAGAATTGGTTTCAACTTAGTTTTACGATTAAAATCGGGACCGTTTCGAATGAAAACAAAATGTTTACATATATTATGTTACAGAAATGGATCAGACAGAAGCAGTATATTTTGTGTGGTGTCCATACTACTAGAGAAGTTTGCTATTGAGGGAGGAGTGAGCATGCTAAACACAGTATGTCATGTTCGCTCTAGACGGCGGTCGGCATTTCAGGACATAGTAAGTGCCATTTGATTGTTTGTACAAATAGTTTTTTTCTACATCAGTTGAAAGTGAAGTAACAAGATAAAATAAACACCGATTCTAAAGTTAGAGAGAGGCACTAGTATAGGTGTCTACATAGAGCTGTTTATTTTAAAGAATATCTCAAGGGGCAATGTTATAGCTTCTAAAGCATGCAAAATATACATTTGAACTTTCGTTTTCCAATATATACTTAGATAAGTGCACATTACATCTGCGTTAATCAATAAAAGTTAAGTGTTAAACACCAATTTGTGTTCCCGTCTAATTAGAGACTTGTCTAAAATTACGAGGTCTTAATACGAGGATTGTTCAAATATGAATGCATCTAGAACGTTATCTCGCTCAATAATGCGAAAATCAGGAGGAAATCAAGATTAGTGTGTCGATGAACATTTTAGCTTTTACATTGATACCACACCTTGGCATAGACATTTTTGATGAAATATATTCTGTTTATGGGCAAATTACAATGCACGGTCTTTCGCAAATGTCGTCACTATTTACGAGACATGGGTTCCAAATATGGGCAACAAAGTCCGGCAAATGACCATGCATTGCAAAACGGACCATGAGTGACAAGAAGGTAATGTATGCTATATTCTTCACAAATCAGGGTCCTGCCATTCAAGTTGCTGTACCTTAAAGCAAATCCGTAAATGCGAAGTTTTACAAGATTAAAGTTCTTCCAAAACTGAAGAAATGTTTCAAAAATCGAAGACCTGCAACTGGTTTGGGCAATGTCAGATTGCTACATGACAATGCGTCATCGCACAAGGCGTCTATTGTACAATACTTTCTGAAGCAGGAAAAGGTTGTTGTGCTCTCTCACCCCCCGTATTCGCCTGACCTTGCACCGTGTAACTTCTTTTTGTTAAAAAGGCTCAAAAATACCTTTCTGGTCGGAAATTTGTCCAGCGCAAACACCTCGATTCTGCAATATACCACTGTCTTCATAGTATACCTATAAAAAAAAAAGGGGGAAAATGCCTTCAAGGATTGGATTAGAAGACTGAAACTTTGCAGATCTGTTGGAGGTGAATACTTCGAGGGAAAAATAAAACTCATTGAAATCTCATTGAATTTTTATGTGCTTAGATGCATTCATATTTGAACATTCCTAGTATGTATTTTAAACGTAATTGTGTATGACTTTATGCACTATTTTGTTCCAGGAACATTTCCGATTCTGTTACGCTTGTGTTAAAGAAATGGTAAAGATACCTGACACGAACGACTACTACAATGTTGTTAAAATATAGATATCAAAACCAAGAAAAGAATGTACAGGGATAGTAAAACATATAACAAATAGACACACAAACAATGAAATGTTTACGTGATCATATTTTGTTTTACTAGATATATAAATGTCCCATGATATTACATGTACATGATTTTTAGCTGAGCAATAAAACAAAATTTTTAGTGCATTGTGCTTTATGTATGCGTATTGGGATAAAAATGTTTCACTCTACTCAAATATAAATATATGCATTGTTTTGTTTCGTTTTCTATTGTTGTTGGTGCTTTTATTGTACATATTATTAGTTTTTATAACTTCATCATTATTAGGTTACATTGGTAGAAAGTTAGTTGTTTACGTAGATACAAGTATCCATTTATCATATTCAGTTGGACTTTATAAAGGCTGTATTTTTCATTTGCCTAAAAATGTTTTATTTAGTCTGTCGGTATGCGAATTAATAACCGTCACGATAAGATATCAGACACTTAGCTGAAAATGTTGTCTACTTTTACTTCCCGTCTTTTAAGAGATGAAATGAATTATTCTGCATTACTTTATAGCTTTTTGCATATGAAATAAATAGCTTTTTGCGTAAATCTCTCTAATTACTGAATTATTACAACCCATGTTTTGTATCATTTATACTTGTACAAAATCAATGGTGTGTTTCCTTTTTTGAAGGAGACTTGAAGGAGACGAGAGTGCCCTTTACAAATAATCAAAGTTAAAAAGAGATATTATTCGAAACTTTTAAAAGTGACATTGTTATTTCATTTGACAAACATTCTTTTTTATGGTTTTAAAACTGTTTGCGTGAAAGGGAATTACATATTCCACTAAAGTTACAAAACAACTATATACCTTGTTATGTGTGTAATTGCACACATGACACAAACTGGTTTTAATATGAATAAATGTTTTTGGTATTTTTAACTCGTGTATATGATCGATTATAACTTAATATCAAACAATTGATTAAAACGTTCACCTGTGTAATTTGGGGGCTATTGAATTGCACAAAACGCACTTAAGTTTCTTTAGCTAAGATTATCTTATTTAAATACTTTGAGTTATTCTTTAAAGCACAAAACGGATGAAAGTATCCGTATTATCAATACAACGTTATACGCTATCGCACTTTTGACCAAGTTGTATTTTTCAGAAAGAAATTCATCAACTGTTTTAGTGAATAATGTCCAGCGTCTTTGTCTTTGTGTTAACATGCATTACACGTTGACCGAATCAACTAATATTAGAAAAGTACAAAACATATCAACATTCGGGGGCACTTACACTAACGGTAATTTTCAAATGAGACACGAAAACATATTTTCTATGCATGAGCTGATGTAGACTATATCAAATCTAAGTTCATGTAAACAAAACACTAAAGCGTAGACTCTTAGTGGAAACAGAACTACAATGCACCATGCAGGTAAATTGTCACTTCATTCGTCAGAGACTTTAGCAAATTCTAACCAGGCAATATCTATATTTAATTTTAAACTTCTAGTCAACGCTAAACATTGTGTCCTGATGATTTCACGTACTTTTAGCTCTGCTTGCTAAAAAAGTTAACCGATTGAAACCTACAATTAGCGAAAAAGTTAAAACGGAAACAGTTTTATAACGGAATAATTGTGCAACGTATAGTTAAATACACGTGTAAAACATCATTCACAAATAATAAACCAACTCCTTCATATCAGAATTTAATTTCAATGTTAAGAGACTTTATCATACGTATCACATGCTTTTAGGGTCAGTAATTACACGTTTATGTTCTATGGCACGATGACAATACGCTATACAAGGGATGGAGTGTAAATATTTGTACCTTGTTTGCCTAGTCTTATCCTTTAAAGATTCGTTCTTGATGATCTGACTTCAGACAATATATTCAGGACATTGGTAGGCAGTTGTCCTCAGTTTGTTTTAGGTTCTGTATCATGTCCGTTCTATGTTCAGCCACTGCATTTCTAATGTTGAACTCATCGGGGATATATTAATTCATCCAAATGTTTTCGAAGTTGACTCAGAGAAAGAGTTAGGATGGCATACTACTAACCAGATTCAATCTTCGGTATCCAATATTTCGGGTATTTAACCATACCATGGCTCAACTTCATACTTTGGCAATACTCAAAGATGACACCTAAACAAGTTAACGCTCATGTAGCGAGGGTATGTTAGTTTTCCCGAAATCTGTAGGCAAATGATAAAAATAATATTATCAATCAATTGGCATTATGTTATAACATAATGGGGTTCCCAATCCGCATAGTTCTTTCCCAGCAGATAAGCACATCAAAGTCAGACTGGCCTAAAGCTGATTGGCTACTTAGTGTCGTCTCGTGCTAGACACGACTGTTGCAATGTATGGTGACTAGAAAACCAATCTACAACCAAATCTGTTATTTTCTTTAATGTTTCAGCTTATATTCTCTTTATTCCCTTTGATTATAAAGGATTACATAATAAATAACATAGTAATGAGAAAAAAAGTTTACGTTTAAATAAAACGAATTTTTGTAGATGCGGCCTATGTTCTATGCGGCGAAGCGTACTTTATGACCTTTTCATTTTTCAAATTGGTATTTTAAGTGCACGGAGTGGGAAGTTAAGGTTTATACGTTGTTGGAAAACAGTTTACCAATACTTCTCAACCCATTTAGCCTTCATGAGTCAGTTAATTACCGTATACTACTGATATCAGTAGATAAGCGGAAGTGATTACTCATTCTTTAATTGTCATACAAGAAGACGTGGCTCATTTTAAACGCCTGGATATATGCACCATATTCGGCGTAATGCCCGCGGCCAATATGCCGGAGCGGCCTATACGTTCATTTTCGTTCCTCAAATCGTAAAAATATGGGGGATGGGCCAATTAAGAGAAGCGGCCTATTGTTTGGAAATTACGGTAATAGCTTCTTCATGAATTTGTTTTCATCTGTTTTAAAGTTTAACTGATTTCCGTCAATATATTGAATTACCATTAATTAAGTTAACTAATGTTTTTTTCCAATGTACGTTTTTTACGATGACCACGACCACTATGGTGTTTCGTCAAACGTTTGCATCATTGTGTCATAGTGTCATATTTCAGCAGCATTAAATCTAAAGATTCTCCTTAAAATCTACAAATTCGCTTAGGTGTATTAGTAAAGTAGATTGTTCGTTACAGAATAATGAAACTTTATCATTCATCATAAAATATTGTTCGTTATGATGCAGTTATACACAATTATCGGCTTTTGAGAGAATTATAAAAAAGACGTTTGTACTTAAGTGAAAAATACTTACAAATCACAAAATGCGTATGACAGTTTCCTAAATAGTCAAAAGATGTACTGGCTAGAGAAGTTAAAAGAACTTTATTAATTTTATGACTTGTTTGCAAGAAATAAAATATAATAATTGATGCGTATACTATTCTTTGTATGAAGAAAATATAGTCTTAACACTTACAAAATAATTCTAATGTTAAGAAATGTAGGCACAAAACACAGTCATACATAATTGAACTCCCTTATAGATATGACGCGTACCTGGCAGTGTCATAATTTGACTATACACTCGAAGTGAATGTGTCAATTCTTAAACAATACCTTTTTCAATAATGAATTCATGTAGGCAATGTTCCAGTTAGTATCCATCCTAATGTGCTTCAACGCTTCTGCTATTTCTCAAGTTCCTTAAAACTTATTTTTCTGAACAGATTCATATTACAAACGAACACACAAGTTTGTCGGATACGTGACCTTTATATTCCAGCAACAAAGACAAGTGATTTAGAAGGCAGGTTACACGGACATGGCTACCCTTCGGTAGCTAAGGAAACTTTAATTTATCAAAGTGTTTGATCGTGTAAACTGGTTGACATATTGTGATCATCTGTCAAGAGTACAACAAGAAATTTGTGTAAAAACAAGTCCACTGCCTAGTAGTGGATAATTTAGTATTCATGAGAACAAAAAAAAACTTTAACATTTCCCTGTCCTTTTTATGACGTTTGACCTGTTGCTATACACTTGTGTTTTTCATACATGCGTTTTGTGTTTATATGGGTTATCTGATTGCGTTAGAATATGTGGTATGTGATAAATATCTAACGACCAGTCAGAAACTGATCGTTCAGGTATATATTGAATGACTAAGAGAAAACATTTCTGCTCTCCTTCCGGTTCCTTTCCCACCAATGCTGATGGTATCTATTTTAATCTACAGACCAGTCAGAAAATAATCACTCAGGTAGATATAAAATAGTTAAAAGAAAGCATTTATGAAAACATTTCTGCTCTTGAGGATAAGTGGGTGGATGGCTCAACACTTCCGGATGGATACAGTTCGTAATGTATTTCCTCGAAATGTATCATTTATAATCAGCTAATACGAGACATTCGTATGCTGTAAAACTCACCTGTGGTAAACATGATACCGTAACGGTTAATTATGTGTACCTGTTTTGTAGATTTCCATGAACCATTAACGACTAGTAAAAGTAAACAAATTATGACGGTATATCTACATGACAGAGAAAGAGATTCACGTAAATAATAAACTCTATAATATAGCATGTATTTAAATTCGACTAAAAAGTAACGAATATACATTTGAAACAGGAAGTACTGATATAACAAAGAAATGTGCAAAATCTTCGGTAGATCATCTTGTTATATGCATCATAATAATAATGCTCCTATTTACGATTAATTTGCAATATGAAAAGGAAGTTTAAAAAGAACGATGAAAGATATGATGCAAGCATGTTATGCATATAAGATATTTAAGAAAACGTATGTAGTCATAATACGCGTTGTAGTTTTTGTCCGAAGATTACAAGGCATGTAAAGAATATCTATGTTTTAAAATGAATATTAAGCAGATATTTTATGAAACTCAGTATCAAATATTAATATTAATTATTTAGAAAATTGTAAGCCATAATCATTGTAACGTTCAACTTTTATGAATACATTACTCAAAAATATCCTAGAAACGCAATTTCTACTTTCGGTTGTAGATCAGGTAAAAAATGTTATATTGTTCGGCCATTATAATTTCTTTCTTGCACAAATTAGATGTAACATGCATCTTCACACAAAGTTAG
>JAUMHA010374500.1:0-12981 GCA_032359765.1 Saxidomus gigantea | reverse complement strand
TTTATAACTTTACTCGTGCAAGGGTTGTCCTGATATTCACACATGTATGTGTACAGTCTATGTTGTCCTGATATTTATACATGTATGTGTGCAGACTGTGTTGTTCAGAGACAATCGATCCTCCAGCACTTTCAGTCCTTTGATTATGATATTTTATCATATTGTTCACTGACGTCCAAACTGACGATAAACATTTCTGTAAGGTCACAATGGTTTTTAGTTGCATGCGGCATGAACGGAAAGACAAAAGCAGATTTACGTAAGCGATGATCAACATTTCATGTAAAATATCATGATTCTAGCAATAATACTTTTTCTGTATTTATTTAATAGACGGTGCAAATTTAAAATTACCAGAATGGTGAAAAAGAAACCCACTGTAAATGACGAATATAATATTGACACATCATTAACGCTAAAATCGCTATTCGCAGATTAAAATTTAGTAAAAATGAGATGGGTCAGTCTTTTTCGATATAACGTTAACTGATTTAAACCTATAAGTGAACACTTATACGCTTAATTATATCGTTTAACACTGGTTTTATTTCAAGTATACATTCGTCATCTTTGTTCGCCAAAACAGGCATTCCAAGACTGATTGTTCCTGATGCCCATGCTACTTCTTCAATTTCTGCTTTCTGCAGTGTTTCTTTATAAATTCAATGATAAGGTGCTTCCACGATAACATACAAGGCAAGTCCTTCTCTGTCCCAATCTTACCATGTACGTATCTTTTTTTCTAAAACTTGAGGGAGTGGGATGTAAATTTATTGCCCATTCAAAACAAAACTTGTCCTATAATCAACTAATTACAGAACCCATGAGACTCCTTTGTTACTAAATGATATTAAAACTATGTTGGCTTTTAGGAGAAAACAATCTGCTGATGTACAGACAGAAAATGCCTTAACTAATTGGCTAAATTTGCCGGAATGACAAATTACGAAGCAGTATGAATTACGCTTGAGATTTTTCTGCATGTGAAAATCATTGCCCATGCAGATATATAAGATAGCGATTAAGGAGCCATTTGTAACAAAATATTTCAGCAAACTACAAAAGAAAGCAATGGAATTGAATAGAAATAAAAAGAAGTTGACCTCCAGACGTGAAATTCACCATCAATACCGAGGTCGCGGGTAACTATTTGTGTTCAATCTCAATTTGTTAACAGAAGCAGATAAGCAGAATGCAGTTGTGATGGATATCTTTCTCAGCTATAGGGCATAACCTTGGCTACCTCTACAACGTCATTGCAGATTGTAGAAGAACATGGAGAAACAAATGATGACAATGATCAGAACGGCCGCGTATGACGTCACAATTGACTGCTTCAATAAGTACCTTATTCTGAAGCAAAAATGCTTACAAAATAGACGTCTGTCATCCAAATGTCAGTAGAGGAATCGTAAAAGACAGATGGATTTGTATTCAAACACCTACTACTCTACTGCGTGATCCATTTGTAAGATATTTAAGTAAATAGAACTTGGAATCTAAGGACAAGAAGAAACGTTCATTATTCAGACGGAAAAATGTCTTTGTTCCGTTTCATGGATGAAGGTTTCTCTTCCCCACTCCAACAATTAAACACTCGCTATAAGATCAGTAATCATGGACGAGAACGCTAAAGCCAGTTGTCTAGGGCTGTAATAGTTTGTTTATCTTCTCGAATGTGTCTTGTCCGGCCATCAGTAACAGGGTTAAAGTGACTTTCAGACACGTGGGGGATTTTCTTCTCATTGCAGAACCCCTTAATAACGCTCAATATAGCATTATTACTCTTAAGCCACCTGGAATCTTCTTATAAATTTTGTAATCCGTATTGGGAACGACATTTAAAATGAATTATCGTCGTTTATTATTAAAGCAATAATGGAATTGAAAGTTAAATTAGCAGACAATGGTGACGTATTCTCTTCTTTTGTTTCTGGACAGAATGTTTCTGCAACTGATGATACATATTCTTTTTCCTCGGCTCATTTTGCTGGCATTTTCTGACCAAAATATGTTTTATTTTCAGCCACTATAAAATTTCAAGAGGTGCCTAATTTTTTTAAGCTATATATAATAATAATAATCTGTAGATACTGAATATTTAAAGATAGATGTTGAACTTTCTCCTTCTTCAGCAAGACGTAATAAAAGAATTTAGGCCAGTTTCCGGCATTCGTCACTCTCGGAATACTTTTTGACCTCAATGCGGGATGAAGATTCTGATGTTTTCACTGCTTCGAATTAATGAAAATTCAGATTTCATTCCACTGATCTATTTTAGTATTTCATTGAAATCATCAAATAATTAGTATCAAAAAACTTTAGAATTTTTTGTAAGATTATGTAGAAAAATCAACAGGTTACAGTTCAGTTTGAGAAATCCTGCTGAGGTAAAAACACTTGTACGATATGAATTTACAAGATACAGTGTTCGCTTCAGTAAAAAATATTAATGGCCAAATCAAAGTTTAAATGGTCAGAAGAAAATACACGATCGCTGTTCAAATGTTCAAACTATGAACCATTTCATACAGATTTTTAAACTTCCAAAGGTCTAAAACATCATCCATCAGTTTCATTTATAAACTCAGACAAAATACAAATCTGATTAAAATCATTTCCTCAAAAGCACTGGCTTTCCTTGGGGAGATTGCTGTGCATCAGTCACAAGTTACGTATGGTCTTAGCATTTGTAATTGTTCTCTTTATTATAATCTCAATATGCAAACGCCACTGGCTAGACGAAAACACGCTTACTTTAGAGTCTAACAAGTTAATTTACCGGCTTTATAGAAAATGTTTTACGTAATACGACAGCTCCTTAAGGACTTGAGGTAATTTTCTAACATCTACTTTTGTTCTAATAAGAATTTTCTTAGGCGTTTAAACATTTTCTTAAACAAAAAAAAAACGAAACAAAAGCAGATCAAAACCAGAATATTCATCTGCAAAGTATACCCGATTCTATTCCCTGCTGTTTGCTTCTGTTTCACAAAACTTGAGTTATATCATACCTGCAGCATCAGTTCAATTACTAGGTCATACGTATTTATATCATCTCTCAAACTAAAACGAATCTACAGATGTGATAAGTTATAGTTATAGATAGGAAACGAGGTGTTATTGGCATATAACTAAATACATTTTATTTACTGAGGCTATATAAAGGGAAGGTCTGTGGGAAGAAATCGAGGCTTAACTTAGCACAACGCTCTTCCTAATCCCTTATATGTCAGATGTACCATAGTCTGTGCTTTCTAACCATATATTATAACATAGAACTCTACTCTAGCTATTGATTTGCGCTAACGCTATGTGACAGCACAATTATCACATTCTTAGTCAAAAGAGGGAACGTTGAATTAGCAGTGTCGAGTGATTTCTCAAACAGATTAGTTTCTCGTAATTTGATTTTAGCTCCAGCTCTGTCAGTATACAGAAATAACAGCAATTTAAGTTCAGCTGTATTTAGTATTTGGAACCTACTTAATTGTCCATTCATTTTGCGAGGGACATATCTTTATAACGTCGTTGTTCCACACATATATGAGCATTTCTAAGACTATCTATAAAGATATTGCTATCTTGAAAATGCTCACTTGCCAATTCTAATCAATGTTCACATGAAAATTTATAAGAGCGGGCTTAATGTTGTAAATGAGTGGTTGAAATTCCATACATCCGTAAAATTGTATAGTAATTAAAAGCATTACCACTGTAATTGTTTTGAGATTCTGTAACTTTTGCCATTTCTCGGAACTCTAAAGCTCTTGTCTCGCGGGGCTTTTTTCAATTTTCATCTTAGCAAACGTTTCTATAATTGAATAAATTGAAGTAACCGGATATTTAAAAAGCACGCAAATCTGAACAAAAGTATAATCCACAAATTGTAAAATAAATTTTACTTCTGTGACCATGATATATAGATCTTACTGACAGTGAGGTCAATACTGTCTATATATGTTACTCATGGGATTAGCATGCTACTTTAGAATTGCATCTGTTCAGTGTAAATGGTCGTTTCTTCCCGGCGCACCTCATAAAGACGTTTGCAATAGTCTAAAATATTATATAAAATTCTGTATTTCCATAGCATAAGGTGATCGTTTTTTAAAACAAAATTGTAAAAATATAGATATGTCCATGTATGACTGGCATGAAATTACCTTACATATTATCATATATCTTACGTACAAAGATATATGTACATGAGAATAGCTATCTGTCGATGACACAAATTAATGCTTTTATATTTCTCTTTTAATCAAGAAACCGATACGTTTATGTCATGACTTCAAGATGTTTATAAGATACTAAAGGAAACGAATGACATATCCAATTATTCATCAAAAATAAAAACGTACGGTTTTATTTTAAGAATGTCTATAAAGGTCATTGGGGAAAGATTTGTCTTCCCATTGGATTTTGTAGCACATGTCATCATATCCTATCAGGTACGATTGTTAGCTGACGGCGGAATTCCTGAGTGCATCGTTGCTTATTTCATCTATATGCAAATTTAAGAGGTCCCTTAAGATTCACAAGTATTTCCGCCGCCTACATTGCAGTAATATGTTTTATTTCCTTAACATTTCTGTCCTTCTTTGACCGTCTCACTTATTAATGTACTACTAGCACACAATTGCAATACATCCGCCTGTCTGATGTTCGCACTTGATCAAAAGGTCAGATATAAAGGATATGGGTAGGTGTCTACAAAGGCAGTGGCATTTACTTCTTGACTGCATTGGCGATAGTTCTAAAAATAAGTATGTGACTATTCAACTCATACTTGATTGGTGTTTATAACTTCGCTACTGAACTGACAGAAAGGTACGTGTTATTTCTAGCAACGTGGTGTCCTTTATGTAAGTAAATGAGTTGAATTAGTTGCCAACCAAACATGTTATATATGAATTTTGTTGGACGATAAGTACATTTTCTTCATATCGTTTGTTTAATTCTTTCTCTTATTCTCGTTTTATTACAGATGTGTATTACCTGTATCCAATTTAAAGAAAAGCAAGCAATTAACGCACAAACCCTCATATAATCATCCAGTATTCTTCTTAATTGTGCTGCCTACTTACTTCTGTTTATTTCGAATGTATCTTTATTAAGCATGAAAAAAAGTGAAATTAACTTGTCTAACGGTGGCAAAAGCTATGACTAGTAATCAAGCAGTTGTTTATTTCAAAGAGTTAAACCGACACTTCCCTTTAATGTCAGCGTTAAGAAATTGAAATTTTATTTTAAAAAAAACTCGTTCGTCAAGACAAAATGTGACAGCAGAATGAATGAGATTCGTTTGTTTTGAACTTCATGAAATATGTCAATTCTCTGATAAACGACTTGATTAAGTTTGCTTATTAATACGTAATGCTTTAAAACTGACTATGTAACATAAAACCCTTCTTTAAAATGTTCATATATTTTGTTCATAAGTTACATTTTATTGTACGTATTCTGTCCAATTTTGTCGAATAAGGATTCAGCTGTTGCAATAGTAAAAAGTAAAAGTAGTAAAAGTACGAACCCAAATTCATTCCATCTCCACTTTCTATGCTTTGATCACACAAAAGAAGATTTAAGTGGTCAGAAATACCTTACCTGGTTCCATGAGCCCACGGCTCCTTTTCTCAAACGTTGTCCCACAGCCAACTCAAGATAAAACAGTGGTATGCCCTCTATAATAATCATCACAGCGTATGGAATCAGGAATGCTCCTGCAATAGTATAACATAAAATATGACTTAATGTGACAGACCGATATAAATTAACATGTGTTGGTATACGTCAACTTATTTAAAGCCGAATTCTTAATTTTCAGAATTCCATTTGAGAACACTTTGCTGGACAACCCGCAATACTTTTGTCTGCAAGGTGTAACAGCAAGATCGTTCATGAACTTATTTGCCATCGCTGACGCGGCATATGAGCGTGGTTGAGCGCGAGAACTCTTGGCAAAACGATGGACTGTTTAATCGATACTGGCTACCATAATCATCAAAAGAGTTTGTTAATTATACATTATGTGCAATATCTAGGACTTAATCTCGCAAAGGAGAGTACCTTCGTTGCGATGAGATGTTGCCAATACAAAGGCGTAACTAACACCCGATACACGCAAATATTCTTTTTTTTTAAAGAAGCACATGTAACCCTGCTTGCATTATACTAGCAATTGCTGCAATGGCATCAAAATTGCCATAACAACGAAGAGAAAACATTGCATGAATGCAATCATGTATCCCTCCCATTACGAGACTTACAAAGACGAAAATGCGTGCACTGCTACATGACAGCTTATTGTCAAAACTTTACGTAAATTATAGAAAACAGAAAATTTGCAATCGTTAAACTTTCACGAAACCTCAATTTTATGAAGACAAATCGATAAGCTGAACTTTATTTCTTTATCATTAAATTCTATACCGATTGTGATTGAATCTTCTTTTGATTAAAAACACGGGTTCGTTCAATCAAAGATTGTATTGAATGATTGCCTTTCTCCAGTTAGGCTCTATGTTGTATATGTACATTGAAACATATATATTTCTAAAGGTCATCATTTGATCGACATTTGGATTCGCCAGTAGTTCTGCGGTTTTCCAACTTATTCATGCAACTTTAATTGATATATCATATATATGTGCACATGATCGATGTTGTACTTTTAGTAGTAAATTTAATCGTATTATCACATTAAGCTATTCTCATTCCTATATTGTAGAAAGCACCTACGAAATTTGTAAGCGTTCAAGACAAAAACAATATTTTACAAACAGTTTTTATTTGTTTGGGTCACAACCGAAACCGATATAGAAGCGGGTTTTTAAATGCCTTTCCCTTAGTACCAAAGTTGCAAATAGTTCCGGCAGTACAAGAACACACCGGTCACGAAATAGTTCCGACTACGTGATCCCATTCTGCAGAAATGTGATGATCATAGGAGTAAAACATGTAATGATTAAACTACAGTGAAAAATAACAACAATATTTGCTTTTCTCCAATAACAAATAATTATCTTTAACAATGTATCAATAACATCCAATCGATACTTCGCGAATAGTTTAATGGGCAAAATTAATTAAACGATGCTATCAAATGTCAATAATAACAAGTATCTTACAGAAAGAGAATGTAGAAGCCCATGGAAACAACATCAGATGATTCATATATCGAAATGCTATGGCTAACTTTAACTTGCTCATTTTACTTTTCAAAGACTATTACTTCTAGTGAGGTGAAGTTTACACGCCAAAATCAGTTCATTCAGTTGATGTTCTATGTCCGTGTTCGTCATTTAAAGGTGAAATAAGTTACAAAGGTGAATTTCCACGTCAAAGAAGAAAGCAAAATCGCGCACAATAATCAAAGTATTGATACATGATTAAATAATTATACACAATATGTACTCCTCTACTAAAACGTCTTGGGATGTTGAAAGGTCTGCATATTTTGCTTTTATTTCCGATGTTGCTCAGTCTTGTTGCTAGCATCAGTGTTTACTTTGAAAAAAAAAATTAATTCAGAAAGATTTAAATGCATACAGGTAAGATAGTACCAGGAACGGACGGTCTGCTATTAAAGACACAACTTTCTTTATTTCTTTCTTTTTTCTTTCTTTCTTTCTAATGTTTCTCTAGATTCCAGAATTAAAGATAGATCACCCTTTATAGCATTAAAATAGAAACTACACCAAGTTCTAGTTACTTTAGATAGCAAACTAAAATAACACTTAATTTCACTATGAATAATGAAGATAAGAAGCATGTAACCAAAGGAATGTGTAGCTTGCGTCAATTCCTGTTAAATTATCGACTCGGGTTAAGACATGCACGCAACCAAAGACAATTACGGAACAAAAGCGGCAACCACCAACACAATTCTTATTCAGGATACGTGCTGGTTCTTCATTTAGAGCACTTATTGTCTTCCACTCGCAATCTTTATATGTGCGTGATATATTTGTCTCTATATAAATCTCATGGCTGTGTCATTATACATATAATAACTCTCTAGACACGTTATCTCAAAGGTTCTAACTCGAAACAAGCTATACAAATCTACTGAAAATGTACATTACTAGTACAGGCTGATCCATTAAGATAGATTGCTAACAATTACAGAAATTCTTAGATACTCAATATCGGCGCAGCTCTTGCTCAAATTTTTTTTTACAAAAACAGAAAGTTAACATGCATATTGCATGAGAAACGATTGAATAAATGTCAGCATCATTGTGTTATCCATGTACAGTCTTATTAA
Organism: Saxidomus gigantea; assembly: GCA_032359765.1. Classification (NCBI taxonomy): domain Eukaryota; kingdom Metazoa; phylum Mollusca; class Bivalvia; order Venerida; family Veneridae; genus Saxidomus; species Saxidomus gigantea. Next base: position 4,709 of record JAUMHA010374500.1, on the reverse strand, counting down.
AATAAGCGGGAACATCTTCTTAGGAAAAGAATACATTTTTAGAATAAATTCATGGAAAGGTCTTGACAATGTCTCAGTAAGAGAAATGAAACATCGCACTATATGTCAACCTTTCTTTGTACAGTTTAACTGTTTTATCATCAATATTCATCGAAAACAATATTTTTAATAATGAACTGGAGATTAAACAACAAATTGTTTTAAAGAAATAGAATCCGTTATTGTAAAATTTGCCATACAATAGCTTGTAAACCAAGAACAAAGACGGAGTTATCAGGACACGTTCATTTATATAACGTTTTCTGAATATTGTCGTTCTGTCTGTATTAACGCCCCCGCTGAATCGCCAGGACGAAAACACGGAAATAAGTATTTTCTTGTAATCGCCTCATATATGCGCTAACAAATCCATGCAAACATCACCCAGATTTATTATGTTGGCTCGAATGATTCACTGCTGGAACCAATGAGCATCATACTGTCAATCAATTTCTATGCAATGTATTAAATCAAAGACGACATAATTAATTCTAATAAATATGTATTTCCGAGCGCCTAGCATTATATTGGAATCATTTTTTAAAAACTTTTGAGTCATGAACATATTGAGACGAAATAAACATGTGTATCATGTAACAATTCTAATTGCGAGTCTAGAAAAATGTCTTATCTTGCAACAGACATTTTTAGACAAATCCTGAAATATCTTGTTTAATACTATAAGCTCCACGCAAGATAAAATGATAAAAGATACCGTAAGATACGTTCGATGCAATTGTAGCGACTCAATCAATTACTCATAAAATTTAAAGATGTAAAGTTGCACATTCATTGTGTTTTAATAAGACTTGGAAGTGGTGGATTGATTTTTAAAAGGCCAGTTTTTCTATGTCTTAAATGTGAATTCATAATCTAATACCATTATCATTAATTTTTATTATAGATAGATAAATATATTTCAATGACCCTTTACCTGAATAAATCTGCCTATCTTTCTACATTGATGCTATTACGACCTAAATAAGTCCTTTAAAATTATTACTTCCATTCGACGCTCATATCGTATCGTTTATCTTAACCGATCAAGAAAATAATGGAGTATGTAAATCTCTTTAAAGTAGTATTTCTGTTTATATAAATATAAATATTTTTATAAAACACCCTTGGCGTAACAGTTGGAATATTGGCAATGTCTACAATCTTTGAATGGTTCATGTTCTGCTGATACATTGTATAACTACATGCTCTTCCGCGGCATGCCATCATAAGCAAACCTTCCTATCAGTATCTCAAGAATTACTGAAGATTTTAAATATCAAGGTAAAATTGTTAGTAAAAGCACAAATTGTCGCAGAACTTGATTACCATGATTTACATTATAACGGTTATATATTGAAAAATATCATTTCTCTAAAGTGAAAAGTGTTCGAGAAAGCTAGTCTTTCCTAGCGGTTTGCGAATTTAGGTACTGTATTATTACATATGGCGTTCTAATTATGAATGTGATTGCTGCTTAAACTTTACAACTATCTACAATTTTTAGCTATTGAATTTAAAATCGAATGTCACTTGAAGAACAGTGGAAAGGTAATGCAACAAAAGGTCACAAAAGCTACAATTTTACAATCCTTGAGATACACTATTATATGGCACTTGTTACATTGCGCCAATCTTTATTACGAAATTAATAGAAAAGAAAAAATCTATAAGTTATATGACTCAAACTGGAGTAATTACGAAGCTGCTTACAGAATTACTACCTTGAAACTTATTGCATGATGTAAGTCTTTCTATAAAAGTATTTATGTGCAAGAAACTTAAGTAATAAGAAATATCTTGAAACATTCACGAATAGAATGTGTCACTATAAAACTATTATTATAATGATTAAGCTTGTTAAAGATGGCGTAAATTATTTTATGAAATTTTAGAATTTGCAACATCATATTGGGTCTGCATATTTGCTCTCTTGAGTCACGTGCTTCCGTCACAATGGGTATATAATTACCATTCAAAGGGACCATCATAATTAAAGACATTTAGCATTGATATGTATTCTTAGAAATATGTTATATTTGATACGTATACATCTATATATATATTGATATTTCTATTAAATACAGAAAAATCTTATTTTATTATCCCAGTCATTTTTAGATAATCCGAATATTTTGAAAAATGCATTCATACCTGTGTCTGCAAAAAGTATAAACTCGGTATGACATATTTCTTACATGGTTTTAAAACATTTTCATTCTGTCTTACTTGACCACAGTGCAATATATATGGTCATTGCGAAAGTAGTATTACTTTAAGTTGGTTTTCATTATAAAGTATCTAGCGTAAACCCTTTGGACATTTTCAACAACATCAAGTTGTAATTTTGATCATCATAGCTGATGCCATATCAACATTAACTTCTTTAATAGATATTGACGAAAGACAAAAAGAAGACAGCAAAATAGAATTTGGCAAATTTTCAAACCAAGCTGTAACCATAGATACACCTCTCCACAATGAAGCTAAACTGTTTTGAGTTGTACATGACTCTGCATCTTTGCAGCTGTCTTTGGAATCCAGCATACACAGTCAGTTTTCAATGTGAAAAAAACAGATGTTAAACAATGGAACTACCTCTGATATATGAACGTAAACGTTGACACATCTGGGGAACTTCTGTGCAATTAAATAAACAGCGATAATCATATTTCATTATTTCTAAAATAGAAGCAGTACGTCTCCGAGTAGTTCTCGTATTTATTGAATATTGTCATCTAGCGTTCTCATGCTACCAGTAATACTGATAGTTTTTTTCCGTGGATTTTCTTCCATTTCTTATAATAATTGGAAATATTGTCATTTCCGATACATCTCATCCTATAATTTCATTCTACAAACGATGCACAGTTTACCTAGAATTAACATTGCGCTAAATACAAAGAACACATTTACAGATAAACATAGGTGTGTTGGGATTGCTAGCTACGATAAGTATGGTGTTGAAATTTTAGCAAGCTTTATTCACAGTTTGGAGATGCAACGTTAAGTTGTCCTTCGGTCTTCAGATATGTATACATTCTTATATAGAACAATCGTAATGTTCTCAAAACAAAGATTTATTCATTATCGAATGTGTTCTGTGAATATCTGCTCTTGGTGTTTAACGCATGAACACATATTTCCACTAGCAACGTTTTATTTTTAGTGTGGTTACTTTAAACAGACGAATATTCCTTATGCTATGAGCATTATTATTTCCTAGCAACAAGTGACGTTGTATGTCTGTTATAATTTACAGAGATTTGGTTTGACCATAAATCAGTTGTTATAACAATTAGAGATAGCTGATTTATTGCTTATGGCCATTATACGAGTCCAATATCTATGTGTAAAGTCAATATATCAAAGACAAGATGGTACAATCCATTTGTAAATGTTACACCAGCATGTATAAATTGTCTTTATGTTTATGTATATTTTATGTAAAACAATTTACAATAAAATATGATTAAACCACAAGATGGTACAAGTTAATTGATGCACGTTATCCAACATGTTAAGATATATATGAATTTTGATCTTTTTCAATCGTTTACATGGACTTCTCTATCAGTTTTATACAATTTAGTATGTTCAGGTAAACGTCTAAGGCAAGAAGAAACTGGTTTGGAGAAGTTAATGGCACGAATCTTACCGCATTCAATCGCAATCCTTTCTTTGCATGTACAAATAAAGATTCCAAAGAACTGTCATGGAGAGTAACTGACTAAAGCATTTAATTTTAGTAACTTTAATTGTATTGTGTTTGTCTGCAGACTCCCCTTTTTCAGTTCTTATTTTCCGTAGAATTAAAACTGAAAACAGAAAAAAATCAAACAGGGTGTCAAACCAGAGTATCTTCTACTTTGATACCAACACCTTAGATATTGAGAAAAGCACCAGCGACGGATATTATGTAAAAAAACTAATTGACAGGAAATGCATCCATTTGGGATAGCCGTGGAGTGCGACTGTTGTCAAATAATCAGATCAGTATAAGAACCATTTGCTCTTAACAAAACAAATTAGCACTAAAGCAGATTGCTTAACGGCTGCAGACATAGGTCTATAAAATGGTAAATGATGCAAAAAAGAAAGCAATACCGAAATGGGCAATTTTGTCGAAAAACAACACTCAGTTATCCACACTCTCCATCGCTTGTGCCACATCTACTTTTCAAAATGGTTTAGATAAAAGTAAAGGTCGTTAATTACTTTGTATACAATTAACATATTTTCAGATCTTTGTCTGCAATCAACAGATCTACAGTAGTTTAACGAAGTGCAGAAAGTCCTCATATTAACCTGACAGTACTCAACCTAAACAACAACTATCATTTTTCACAAGTCCTTATATAAATTATATAATATACTTTAAGGTGAATCATGTGACCAGCAAGCACTGTCTAACAGAAATGTACAGTTATCGTTCCTACGACATTTTTCGAGTCACAGCTGGGTTAACCTCCGAAATGGGATAGTCTTTAGTAAGTGATATTCATTTTTAGCTCACCTGAGCTGGCTCAGGGTGAGCTATTAGGATCGATGAATGTCCGTCGTCCGTTGTCCGTCGTCAGTCCACACTTAGTTCGCTAACACTCTAGTGGTCACATTTTTGCCTCAATTGTCACGAAACTTGGTCAGGATGTTTGTCCCAGTAATTACTCGGA
>JAUMHA010374489.1:0-11289 GCA_032359765.1 Saxidomus gigantea | reverse complement strand
CAAACATACTATGTTTTGTCTCAATCAAACATGATACTATGTTTTGTCTCAATCAAACATGATACTATGTTTTGTCTATATCAAACATCCTATCTTTTGTCTATATCAAACATCCTATCTTTTGTCTATATCAAACATGAAACTAAGTTTTGTCTATATCAAACATACTATGTTTTGTCTATATCAAACATGAAACTATGTTTTGTCTCAATCAAACATGCTATGTTTTGTCTCAATCAAACATGATACTATGTTTTGCCTCAATCAGACCTTAATCTATGTTTTGTCTCAATCAAACATGATACTATGTTTTGTCTTTTTCAAACATACTATGTTTTGTATAAATCAAACATGTTACTATGTTTTGTCTTAATCAGACCTTAAACTATGTTTTGTCTCAATCAAACATGATACTATAATTTGTCTCAATCAAACATAATACTATGTTTTGTCTCAATCAGACCTTAAACTATGTTTTGTCTCAATCAAGCCTGATACAATGATTTGTCTATATCAAACATGATACTATGTTTTGCCTCAATCAGACCTTAAACTATGTTTTGTCTCAATCAAACCTTATACTATGTTTTGTCTATATCAACCATACTATGTTTTGTCTCAATCAGACATGATATTAAATTTTGTTTCAATCAAACATGATATTACGTTTTGTCCCAATCAAACATGATACATTATTGTGTCTATATCAAACATGATGCTATGCTTTGTCTCACTCAAACATGATGCTATGTTTAGTCTCAATCAAACCTGATATTATGTTTTGTCTCAATCAAACATGCTATGTTTTGTCGCAATCAAACATGATACTATGCTTTGTTTTCAATCAAACATGAAATTACGTTTTGTCTCAATCAAACATGATGCATTATTTTGGCTTAATCAAACATGATACTATGTTTTGTCTCAATCAAACCTGATACTATGTTTTGTTTCAATCAAACATATACTATGTTTTGTCTCAATCGGACATGCTATGTTTTGTCGCAATCAAACATGATATTATGTTTTGTCTCTCTCAAACATGATATTACGTTTTGTCTCAATCAAAAATGATACATTAATTTGTCTCAATCAAACATGATACTATGTTTTGTCTCAATCAAACATGCTATGTTTTGTCGCAATCAAACATGATACTATGTTTTGTCTCAATCAAACATGATATAACGTTTTGTCTCAATCAAAAATGATACATTATTTTGTCTCAATCAAACATGATGCTATGTTTTGTCTCAATCAAACATGATACTATGTTTTGTCTCAGTCAAACATGATACTATGTTTTGTCTCAATCAAACTTGTCACTAGTTTTTATCTGAATTAAACCTGATACTATGTTTTGTTTCAATCAAACATGATACTTTGTTTTGTCTCAATCAAACATGATATTACGTTTTGTCTCAATAAAAAATGATACATTATTTTATCTCTCTCAAACATGATGCTATGTTTTGTCTCAATCAAACATGATGTTATGTTTTGTCTCAATCACACATGATACTATGTTTTGTCTCAATCAAACTTGTCACTAGTTTTTATCTGAATCAAACCTGATACTATGTTTTGTTTCAATCAAACATGATACTTTGTTTTGTCTCAATAAAAAAACCACTAATATATTGTCATTTATCATGTTACCATCGTTATAGTTTTAAACAATGCTGACTCTCCGGCATATTATGGTTATTGATAAATTACGACAATTTCTTTGTGTCAAACATTTATACTACAGTGTAACATCTATATGTAAAATGTTTGGATCACTATGAGCCTCATTTATTTGATTGAATATGTAACCTCTATGATTCATGTATAACATAGCATGAGTGTTATGAAGAGATTTTATTTGAATTTGGGAGGGGGCATATCACGGGTTGTCAACTTTCCCCACCACCATAAAATTTGGTGAAAGGAAACTGTGGGATGCACACTTCCGGTGGTGGAGTTCTACAAAACAAACAAGAAATGTGAGTATGAGTTTTGTAAATTTTCTTTTAAGTTATTTTATTGTAGAAATTAAAAAAAAAATAGAAATCGGGGAATGTAGTTACCAGTAGAAATGTCGAGACTACCGTTTGCATGAAAAGGTCGAAACAAAATGCCCAATATTGTTGTTAATATATTGGAGACAATCTCAATTTTCAGTAACCAAATTTGGGTATCTATTTTCGACATTTCATGCACCTCACACTTGTCAAAACAATATTTCACACGTATGACTTATCCTCACTGTTAACGTGTTTCTAGGAATTATAAAGATGAACTTACGTAGCATGTGTTATAATAAACCAAGTTGGTTTACCTAACACGTCAATGTAACTTGTAAAAAAAGGTTTTCTTCTTAGGACATTAATAAATATATGTTTCTACCAAAGTTTGTGCTGCTTGATGTCCGTATTACTTATGCCATAAAATTCCTCATTCAAAGTAATCTGATTTTTTTTGCTGTGCCTTTTATAAGCGCTTTGCATCAATAGTTTTCTTGTGGTATACTATACTATTGGCCCGGAGAGAGTTGTAGGATGTGCAGGATTATGTGCAGTAAAAAGGTCCAGATAATAATATTCTGTACAATGTTGTACATTGAAGAGATAACAAACTGCTTTATATCTAATTGCAAATTATATTTGACATCTTTTTAAATGACACATACATGACTTTTTGACGATATATCATTAATTGAAAAGGAACTCTACTGATTCGAAGAGTCAAATGGTTATCTTTGAATAAACATGTAGTTCGTTTCAGACTTATGATCACTTTGTAACGTCTCTATAGTGCCAACGCATTCACATTTCCCTCTATTCTTTTATCGGTCATCTATAGAATTACAAAAGAAAATTTAAGTTAAAACAAATAGAAGTGTCTTCTATGCAGTATCGTTTATCATTTACGATGTACATGTCTGCTGTCATGTACTGACATGTTAATATTACTATCCGCTCTGTCTTTTCTGTAGAAAATAACAGAAAAGACAAGCGAAGTTCTGAATGACAAGCTTGTCATTTTAATGCTCACATCCGAGAACGTTTTGCAACGCCTCTGTAGGCGAGTGGTTCATGTCGCTACCATTCATTAACTGATGGTCATATAAGCTTTGACATGACAATGACTCGTTATGTGCGAAAGTTGGTAGTTTCTTACAGAGCATAGCATTCTAGTACTTGTTGATCCCAGAAACGATGAGAAACACTGCCCCGCCTGCAAATTTAACTGAAATACGATATGAAACGAGAGTTTTGTGAATTTTTTGGTTTTAGTGCTACTAAATTGTTAAACAAGAGGGCCAAGATGGCCCTATATCGCTCACCTGAGACCTACTTATGACAATATGTGACCAAACTTCAACCCTAAACTATATATCATAAACTCAAACATTCTGTTTGACCTTGACAAGACAAACTTTTGACCAATTTACATGATTGGGTTGAAAATCTCACCTGCATTTTAACCGGGTGACCTAGATTTTGATCTCAGGTTACCCATTTTCAAACTCGACCTTAAGTTCACCAAGACAGTGATACTAACAAAGTTTCATGAAGATACAATGCAACCTATATTGCATACACAAGTTCTTTTGTATGATTTGACCCCGTGACCTATTTTTTTACTCCAGATGATCAATATTCAAACTCGATCTAGATTGCATCAAGATAATCATTCTGATCAAGTATCACGGATATTAAATGAAAAATGCAACCTCCATAGCATACACAACCGCTTTCTCAGATTTGACTTATAACCTAGTTTATGACCACAGATGACCCATATTCAATCTAGATCTAGAATTTATCAAGATAGTAATTCTGACCAAGTTTCATGAAGATCCGATAAAAAGTGCAACCTATAGTGCATACACAAAGATTTTCTATAATTTGACCCAAATGACCTAGTTTTTAACTCAATATAATTTATATTCAAACTCGACCTAGATTTTATCAAGGCAATCATACTGACAAAGTTACATGAAGATCCAATGAAAAATGCAACCGTTATTGCATACACAAGGTTTTGATATGATTTGACATCGTGACCTAGTTTTTGACTCCAGTTGACCCATATTCAAACTCGACCTAGATTTTATCAAGGCAGTCATACTAACCAAGTTTCAGGACGACCCAATGAAATATGTAACCTCTATTGCATACACAACGTTTTTCTATGATTTGACCGTGTGACCTAGTTTTTGAACCCAGATGACCCTATTCGAACTCATCAAGGAAGTCATACTGACGAAGTTTCATAACGATCAAGTGAAAAATGCAGCCTCTATTGCATAAACAAGATTAAGTGTGGACAGACGACAAACAGGACAGACAGACAGACGACGTACACCAGGCGATCACAATAGCTCACCTTTGAGCACTTCGTGCTCAGGTATTGAGGTAAGCTAAAACAGCATATCAAAACGGTTCAATTTCAACGGTAAAGATACACGGTCGCCTGTATCCGTCCGTTTGAGTTTACGAATAAGCATCCATCCATGACAGTATTGAGTTTAATCTGAGTTGGAACATTCATTCTTTTTTTCATGATATTTCGCGATTATTTTTCAAGTTTACATTATTATCACCTACCCGATGTCGTCGGAGCAGACGTTGTTGTCGTTGTAGGCGTAGGGAGGTTTAGTCCATCCACTGAAAAATGCATTATATCAAAACCTATATTAGAACCTGCATAGTTTGCCCAACAATTGAGAGAACTAACATGAAAGGCGGAACTTACAACTGTGTCGAATCATGGTGTCAAATTGTTGCTTACTCTTTCTTTGTTTTGCACATAAATAAGCGATATTTAAGGGTTTATCTGTGAAATAATGCAATAATAATAATGCAGTATAAAATAGAAGTGTTCAGGCAACTCCCAAGCTATCACTAGATTCTAGTGTAAACTGTCAAAGAAGAGTGCAAAGTCAAGCAAACAAATACACATATCATCACATAATTACCACACGAGTTATCCAGAATCTGCATTGTTATATTCTGCAATGTAGCAAAATCTCCAGTGCTGAATGCCGTAGAACTGCTGCTGGCAATCTGTTGAAGCTCACCGGAAGGAACGTTACCAGTTGCGTCAACGGTGTATATCTAAAGATATGTAGTCTTAAGGTTTAAAACCCTTAAAATGCCAAGTAATGTATATTGTATGCTATATTTGCTCTGATGGTGCAAAAGTGAAACCGGTTTGCAAATACAAATAGAAAACTCATACAGTGTCATTTTTTTTATTTATTTATAAATATAGTCTTAAGGTTTAAAACCCTTAAAATACCGGAAAGGGCAATATATAGATCTATAATGAATTAAATAAAAATGACTTGATATGGCTTTAAAATAACGATTTAATTAACAAAATTAACTGTGCTACGCGTTTCATACAATTCATCAGGCACAATTGTAGTGAATGACATTGTTTCCATGACGTTGACGTCATAACTTCCTGCAAAAGAGATTACTGTTGTAAAAAGATAGATAATTAATGTAAATTGATGGCGTTAATCCTTGGTTTGAATTTGTTAATAAAATAATTCTCTTTTGCTAACAAGCCATTAACAACATATAAAAGACTCTTCAACAAGGCAAATTCTTTTAAGTGAACATTTAGATAGATGTCTAAATAAAGAATTTGAAATGTTTCCTTTCTTTAAATTAAAAAATAAATGTGTTTCAGTTAGGTTAGCAAAAGATAATTTGGCTGAGGTCATGATAAAGTTTCCACCTGTTATTTGTAGATATTGTAATAATATAATTTTTGGAACATTTCTAGCATTCTAGCACGTAACTATATTGTTTATATGGCTGAGTCCAATATTCCCATATTGACACTATCACAGAGTCATGTATGGGAAAGAATACCTATTATATGGGTGGGCTATGTTCTCACAGTGCTTAAAAGCAGTATATATATGTACATAATTTATGCCGGACAAATTACTTGAAATAATTCGGTACAGTAGGATATACAGTCTAGCAGAGTTCTAAAATAGATCGAAGATAGAGCTTAGATATATTTAAGCGCTTAGATGATATTGATGATTGACCATGTGTATAAAAGAAACGTTCCGCTATACCAGGTGATGGCCTTAGGTGCATAACCTCAAAATTGATTGACACACAGGCATAAAAGGTCACATGCTTAATGCTTTACACTGGCTGTATCAATTTGTTTCAAATGGTATTAGAGTAAATGGATTAAACACAGATTTGTTTGACAATAACTGTAGTTTGCGTCAAGGTTGCTCGTTGTCACAGTTGCTTTTTTAACCGTTTTTGGCAAGTATCATTGCCCAGTGGACCGCTACTAAGATTGTTCAAATTAAAAATTATCCCTGCCAAGGGGTCACTTGATTTAACATAGGTTTATATAGGGAACACATTAAACATCCTCTTTTCTAGAACCACTAGGCCCAGAGCTTAGATATTTGGAATATAGTATTATGTAGTGGATCTCTATGAAGATTGTTTAAATCAGAACTCCCGGGTCAAAACTTGCCTTTTCTGCGATTGATATATATATATATATATATATAGTGTCATTTTTTCATTTTTTATATATATATATATATATATATTGCACTATAGCCAACGGTAGCCAGGTAAGCGATATATGGCTATCTTGACCCTCTTCTGAAATGACCTTGTTACCAAGATTAAAGCAAGTGGCAAAGTGTATGTATAAACAATGAAGTCTATATTTTACTGTATGCAGATGAAGTTTTTCTAATAGCTGATAATTAAACGTCTATTATTTAGAATACTTTAGTTAGCAGTTCAACAATGTAAATCCTCGATAAGTTTCAACATTATTAACACTTCCTTTGTGTTTTATATATAGTAAAGGTGCAATGTAGCCGTCAAACTACGACTGTTGGAAGTAACCAATATCAGAAACTTTATTGAAAAGTTTATATAATACTGGAACTAACACAATTCTGCCAATAAGTGAACTTATCTGGACCACCAGACTTGTTTGTCTTCAGCTGTTTTATAGCCAAATTAAAATCTGTAGAATAGTGGAACCAGATAATTTTGAAAAACTTAATCATTACAATAGGATTTTTGAAAGCATTGCATAAACTGATTTTGATAATTCAGAGATGATGCTCAGATACCGGAATATCATAATAGCTTTGAATATATTGCAAATATCTAAGTTTTTAGGAAAACGATTTACTCATAACATACAATTTGGTAAAAAATTTAATGGTAGCATACTTGTGCCACCACATAACCACACAATTATCATGTTGTATAACTAGTTATTACTTAATTATCATGATCAATATCTGATTAACGCTTTAATTTTTATGTTAAAAGATACTTATGTCAACACAAAAAAGTGTATGTTACTGCCTACTACTGCCTACACATACCTACATAATGATAATATTTTAGATATCTTTTAAGTGGATAACGTGCTATGTAAGTCAGATAAGTATCGTGATAATATCGTAACTAGTTAGTCAGATAAGTATTGTGATATAACCTACTAAATAAGAAAACTATCTGCTCAGTGATCAACATGTTATGCGATTAGTTAATCAGATAATTAATGCGATAATCATCTGTCAAAAGACCACCAGACTACATTTAGTGATAGCATTATTTTTTTCACTGGTGTCCATTTTGTTTTGGACAAGTTACCTTACATGACGCAACAGTTTTGGAATTAATTTTACATAAATATCTAACGAATTTAACTTGATTTTTTTTACCAGAGATGTGTTTGAACTGCTTAAATAGCGCGTTTACGCAAGCTGACCTATTTCAAAATCACCTTCCATTTGTATTTCAATACTTTAATTTGTATAGGAACTTAACGTCTTCTCCAGTTTATTAACCTAATATTGTTATCACTGGCTCGAACATGATCTAGTAAATAGTGCTAAAATGTTAAGTTATTTTTATTATCATGTCACATGTATTTCCTCTACTATTATTTGCTGTTCGCAACAAAATTGTGTATATGTGTGCCTCGTGGGCCTTTTTAGCCTAATGGATTAACATGAAATAAAACTTCGAAACTTTATCAAAAGCAAGTATTTTAGTAGTGTAAATAATAAGGCACCAAATATGCCCGTCAGTCCGTCCGGAGTCATAACTAAAGAACCAATGGATAGAATTTCATTAAACTTAAAATAAGTATACGATTGCATAATGCCTCAGCATTTCTCTTGCTTTTTTCAACTACATTGACATAAAATATTTATTTTATGCAAAATTAGAAGTGGAGAAATCCAGGAGAAAATAAATATATTGTATTACAAACTCATAAAAAATGAAAATTTAACTGAGAGTGCCCGAAGCTATAACACGGTCATGTGATTCAAATGGTGTAATCGACGTTTTAAGAAAGCTTATAACAAAACATGATATCTTTGATAGATTCATTTGTTGCGTACAAAACTCCCAAACACATGACTCGAAATTTATCTGATATCAGTGAAACTCTCATGCAGGAAGCTAGCGTTACTCCGTATGAAATATAGTGCCGGCCACCTAGACCAAAAATAACCAATAAGTGGTTCTTACCGTTATGCCTGGTACAGATTTTAAGTTGGTTACAGCTGTGTTAAGAGAAGAGGAACAACAACTGTCACCCCCAAGTATGACAAGGGCATAGTCTGGCACCATATCTCTATTTGCCGCGGCGTCAAAATACATTTTTGCCTCGTTTATAGCTCGATGTGTTCTTCTAGTTCCAATTCCATTTCGACTAAGTTGAAAAGGAAAAAGGGATTGAAGCAACTAACCATTGTGATAAAATGTCACAATAATTGTTATAGAACAAAAAGAAGAAACTTAAAATAACAATAAACATAAAATTGACAATACTCCATTGCATTATACTTGCAACTATCCAAATTTGGGAATGTTTTGTTGACCTCCGTTTTAATTGTGGTTGTCATTTTATAAATTTGGAATGACAATAACACAAGCTTTGCAAGCAGACAACCAAACTTTCAGTTACTCACTCTTAACCACTGAACTATCAAGCTATTATGTGATGATTTCGTGTAATGCTGTTTTTCCAGTATGTCCGGTTTCGTTCATGTGGCTTGCCAAACTTTTAAACACGGTTATATTTAGTGTTAAAAGTCTCGCTTTACTAATAGGATAAAATTTATGGCAAATTGCTTAACATCTTCATAGATTACACGTTTATTCAAAGAAAAATTGTTTCGTAAATTCAAGATTAAAGTTATGATATATCAGTTGCACTGCACTCTATATATTCAAATAAAATATGCTATTTTAGCTCCTGACTCACTTCAGCTTTAACAGCATCACTTTAACAAATGCCCATTAACTTGGAGAGAGGGAATAATCATGCCTAATTAAAAGGGGGGGGGGTATAAAGACCCCAACCAGAAATTTTTCTCTATGCCTATTAGCTCGATTATTACGAACCACATGGTAAGCTAATCAACAGTATTCGAACGCATTTAGGACTCAGGAGTTAAGTAAAATTACACATGAAATTCGTTTTCTCTACATTCATCATGTATTTAAGGAAGTGTTAAGACGTCACCGTTGCGACTTCTGGTGTGTACACAAGGTTTTTGAATTATTTGGCATGGCGAAGAAATTTTCGAGCCCATGAGAAACAGCTTTAAAAATCGTGCTATGACAAGGTTAAAATAGAGGCCCATTTCGATAATGAATAATACCACAATAGTAATTTGCAATTACAGTTTTGGTCAGTTGCAAAGAGAACAAAATTGGTAATGATTTACAGCGAGACGGTAAATTGTAAAATAACTCACTTGTTTGTGGTGATTTCAACGGTTACTTCGAAGTTATTTGATTTATCGTTCAAATCAAACGAATTGCCATTTATAACTGAATCCGAGTAATCAACAACTCCGATCTGTACAGCACTCGGAGACACAGTAAATGCATTGACAAATGTAAGTGCAAAGCTTTTTATTGCAGTATAATCTGCATTGCTTCCTGCGTTGTCTGTGATAACCACGATGTCCGCTCTAATATCATCACAATCTGTGAAACAACATTTAATTAGTTACATTTTTTACCAAAAAATTATACAAACCTTCGCCATTACTACAAATACTTCGCTTTTTAATTTAAACAGCTCGAGACATATGTATACAACCCGATTAACCAATCGGAAAGCTAGAATGTTAGCTGTAGTATATATATAGTCTTAACGTTTTAAACCCTTAAAATGCCGGAAAAGGCAATATAAATGAATTAAATAAAAATGGCTTGATATGGCTTTAAAATAACGATTTAATTAACAAAATTAACTGTGCTACGCGTTTCATACAATTGTGTCATTGTCCGGACAAATTAACCTGATCCTGACCTTTATGTCTGAATATGTTATTCAATGATTGCAATGAATAAATCAATTTTCGTGAGCAAATCGTGCATAGCGGTACCTCGAAGGTTTACAATTTGTTTTGTACTGTTGATAAAAGACTAGAGATTTATTATCAGCCGTAGGTAAGTGGTGTTAAAGTGCAGGATCCTTGACTTGAAAGATGATGGATCGAATCACAACTGATGAAAGCACGAGCCCAACGAGGTTTTGTTTTGTTTTTGAAAAAGTTTAAATATGTATTTATTTTTTGAACAGAACATATAGTTTATTTTGACTTGAGCACATTACTCATCGTCATAACATACATGTTACGTACACGTAAAGAGCAATGCATGCGTTAAGAAGTAATAAACATATCAGAAAATGTAAACTATCAAAAAGAATGATACTGTCAAGAAACGTTTAAATAGTTTCTTGAATAAACAAGTCATATATTTGTAAAAGTTTGAGAGTGTCAGTAACACAGTAGTTACCTACTTATCATAGAACATAATTATATTTACAGTATATTCTTGCCTACTATATGTGCGTTTTTCGCCATTAAAAGCCAGTGTTAGTAGTTGCAGAATATAAACTGCTGTTATTGATCTATTGGACTGACAGTGGATAATCAAACAAAATCCTACAAACTATGAGATCTAATTTGCGTGAATGAAAGTTTAAAGTTTTCAAAGTTTATTTTCAAACAAAGCTATGAGTTCCACAAACTATGGGCTGCATCAGCAAAACAAACATACATATACAGTCGACATTGTATTAAGCGACCACCCAAGGGACCTTCAACATCCGGTCTCTTAATAGAGTGGTCTCTTAACTGAATTTGTGATATTTCTCTAGACAGACATTTTTGAACTGTTAATAAAATACATGTATATATACAATGTATGTTTGTTTGTTGTATTTTGTTCCTGTATGGCATCT
>JAUMHA010374478.1:0-12987 GCA_032359765.1 Saxidomus gigantea | reverse complement strand
TATACAATAGCATTTACCACTATGTTTTTTTATTTCAAAAGAAATTTACTTTATTTTCGACGCGGAACAGACCTTGACAGTGTTCGCGCCAAAACGCACGTGCTCATGTGAATAATAAACTGTCCCCGTGACCTCAATCGGAACCTTCGGCGATTTCCCGCAGAGATCCTTTTCCAAAGGTTCTTGGGAATGGTCACGTGATAATTGTCAAATCGGCAGGATGGCAACCAATTCTTTAAAATTCTGACCTGCTCGAAACTTTCGTTGTGCTATACGTTAAATAGATCAAATTTGGCAAATTAAAAGATTATAGTCTTATTTATAAGGTTATTTATTGTTTTCACTCATTTCTCATGAAATACTGAAATGCGAGCGTGTCATATTTCTGACACGATTATTGGTACGATTTCCCAACTGAGTAAGCTTCAGCGTACCCGTTCTGTCAAGCATATAAACAGAGTACGCTGAAGTTGTTTATGCTCACTATTGTACTACATGTCAGGTCTACAGACACATTGCTGGCTGGACCTAATCAGACAGGATTATATATGATAAAGGGCAATAAAACGAGTAACATATTTGACCACCTGCGGTTTTTTTTTGGGGGGGGGGGGGTCACTCATTTTAGGAGATTTTAATTGTCTTAAAGTATAACCTCACCCAACTGTTACGCATATCCCAAGGGTGTGTTATGCAAAACAACCAAACCATACTCTCAAGGCCAATGTCACACTTAGGAGGTTACACTTTGTTCTCAAACACTAATACATGCAATTTCGTTTCCGGTCTATATCTTCCACAGGCATGGGCCGATTTATGTATAACTTCACAAAATTGTTACCCATGTGATGAGGATATGTCATTCATAACGCCCAGTACAACGTATATATCGACTCCGGATATAACGTAACTCCGGATATAACGAACAGTTTGTTCTGGCCCAATTCTTTCCTTCTTTATTTAATGTAAAAATATACCGTTATAACGTACTCTGATTATAATGAAACTTCGGATATAAGGAACACTATTTTCTTGCCCAACAATGAAAAATGTACAGTAAAGTAATCGTAAACATGTATATCGATCTACAAATATGTTCCGATGATATTAAAAACAATCTGTTGATTTTGCATTTTTCATTTGCCGTTTGCATTGTATTTTTCATAGCACACTTGTAGATATGATTCATAAAGGTATAGTATTACACATGTTTAACCTTTTTTTAATCTAATCAAATGAGAATACATTCATATATTCAAGTGATTATATTTAACGTAAATAATTGTCAGCGTTAACATTTAAATTAGTCAGTTGTCAGAAACCTACTAGATTTAGAGAAAAATGTACTGCTGTCAAATCAGACGCAACGTTCAATTCTGGATTTTTCAAACCAGTTGCATAGGGCTGTATACATGTACTGTACATATACATGTACTACTCACTGTTACCGATAAATTACAAACTTGTCAATTTGCTGGATCTGCAATTTTTATATATAATCAATGCTAAAAGTGAACTTAGTATACACCTGTAACTGTGACTTAGTGTGTATTTAAGTATTGCCAATCAAAACATGAATCTTTTTTTTATTCTATTAATCCTTGTAATTATTGAGGGTCGCAGCAGCTTGGTTGGAAAATGTAACATGTAAGTGAAGTAGTGTATAGTTCTTTGAACAAATTTTAATGAAATGAATGAAAATCGCCTAGGAAAGTACGATAATTTTGCATTACAAGTCAAGATGTCCATTTCGTAAAGTAGGCTAATCATAACTGAATCTAATAAAAGAGAAGTTATTACCTACTTACCCAGATTGCTACAGGTGAAGTTTATATATCATCTGCAATAAAGATATGTTTACACCTGTGACAAATGAGATAATTCTTCAGTGGAACAATTGCTCATAAATCTTGTTCGACCAAACTAAGTATTCAATCCATCTCAGTGATTTATTATACTTATACGGCAGTCTTGGTTTCTGAAAAAAGATAATAGCTATCATCCCATAAATTATAAAAGACAAGTTTAATCTAATCGGTTCACTAATTAATTGAACGCAGATATTTTTATGGAAAACATTTTTAAGCTGACACAATTAAGAGAAACAAAAAATACAACATTGTCAAAAAATGTTGTTTTCTTGCCTCGGCAACAAACTATACACATTACATTTAATGCACCTCACGTACATGTATTATTTAGCTGAAAGGAAAGGAAATCCCTGTCACTGATCTTTTAAAAGTGTCATACAATGTATAGAATACATTTGGTAGATAACTCCATCCCTTCATCTTTAAGGATCTGTTCCATGTTACTGATTTGGTACAGAGTCACTAGGTGGCTACATATTTACAATTTGAGTTTCAGACAAGTAGATTATTGCGTTTTATTACATGCCGAAATAGGTAAAGGGGTAATTAAAGTTGTGGAAGGACGGCTACGGACCGAACTCTTTTTTTAGCACAAAATCTCAAATGAGTTGAAATAGAGATTTGATCAATAAACACGACCACACTGTAATATGTTAACACGGAGGCCTTTAGAATTTCAAAACATAATATTGTAAGGTGTTTTAATCCTATAAGTCATTTAGAATTTTGTTTATGGAGCTCGAACTTAAAATCAATCAAATGAGTAAATAATTGCGACCATGTGTTGTTTTGTACTACATGAACATCTGGAAGCAGGCATCTTTTTTTCTTTCATATACATTCTGTCTTTAACAATTATTTTTTCATTATCCTGTTCCATATAAGGTAAGCTAGTAATCAGGTAGTTACTGACTTTCTGCCTGATATGGGCAATTGGAAATCGAAGTTTGTTCTCCTTTTGTGTGTTTTGTGCTATCGGAGAAATTACATTGTAGTTGTTCTGGACACCGATGTATAACTCCGCACTGCTTGAACACTGGATTATGCTCTCTAGGAGAAATGAGTGTACTAACAAAGGGAATCTCCACCTGGACCCATTTAAAAATGCGAAACGCTCGAGGATATTTATATGTACAACGATGTACAGAGAGGTAAATTTTAAAACAATAATGCACAGAATTTAACTCGCGTTACCTAAAATATCAAAACGTTCTTGTGCTCAATACAAGGTACCTGTCAAGGTACTACGAATGTTAACACCAGCAGACTGTTTTATTTCATTATTTTGTCATATTTATATAAATCAGAACAACACTGTGATTGCGAGCTGTAAACTTCTGTTTGTTTGACTGCACCAATTAGTGGATTTGCTATACTACTTCTTTGTAATATGTGATCCTCATTTTATATTTTGCAGGAGTATATGTTCTCGAACGGTCAAAATCTCTTCATTCATAAAAGTTCGCAAAGGCTTTAACAATATGAAACGACTATTATATAAAATCGAAATGTATCTAGTTTTTAAGATTTAGTTTTAAGATTGATATTTTAGATTGTATCCGTTGTTTTTATAATGTTTTCATTCATCTTCAATGAATTTATCCAGCTGTTCAAATAGGTGACCAGTTTATGAGCAAGTGTTCAATGAATGATCAAACATTATTATGTTTTAAGACAGAGGAAGAAATGAAACAGCTCTTGGAATCACTAAAAATGATCAATGATCGATTGGCAGATTCTGAAGGCCTAACATTTGAATCCCATATATTCTTTGATGGGGCTGTTAGGAATGGAATACCCACCGACCTTGCTGTACAACTGGTAGTTGTTTTTAAAGATACCCTTGGTAGGTGAAAAACCTTTCATATATGATTTTAAAAAAGCAACGTTCATTGAGTTTTTCATTTGATTATATTTGTTTTGAGATAGTGTTTGTTGAGATGAAAGGTAGAACTGATTGTGACAAATATATATACACATTGATGAGTATCTAAAATAGTGACTGTGTCTGTTAGAAAACTGAGTTGATTTAAATAACACAACTTTGATCAAGTAATAGTTGTGAAAGAAACACTTAACAAAAACTGTGCGCAAACTTTTTTATATTCCTACAAGGTTCTTCCTATCAACTTGAAGGTAGTAAAAAAGTGTTAACACCGTACGGCATGTCACTGGAGTGGAAACCATATCGAAATGGTATTGCCAAACCATACGGCAAGGCAATGTCATTCACTATACATCTTAAAGACAATTTTAAGGTTAGCGTTTATTATTTCTTTCTGTTAGTTTAGAGCTTCTAGTCTTTCGTTGTTTCTTTAAATATCTATTTGCTTTTAATACATTTGTTTGGAAATGAAAAAAACAACAACATATTGATCAATCGTTTATTGCTGCACAAATCATCTTATCATCTTAATGCGTTATAAACGTGATAGAATAAGTTATAAATAAGCAGTACAATAATAATTGTGGTTGATTTGTTGAAAAGATGGTTAGTGTCTTTCTATGAAAAGTTTATTTAATATTTAAAAGAAAGGGATAAATGAGCTTGTTTGTGTTTAATCATAGAATTAAAGTTTGGACATATTGTTGATCATGGATATTTTTTCGCATTTTGCATAGCTTTGTATGATTATTTGTATCTCCCTCTCTCTCTGATGATCGTACGAGTGCAACATTGAGCTTTGTAGCTCACCTGACCTTGACAGCCTTTTATCGATATGGCTTATTTATTTTCCATGAATAGAATCCCATAATGTTCGAGAACCCTAGGTAATACCATTCTCAAGTTTGCAAAAATTATGGAATATCTTAATTTTAATTTACCAAGTGGCTTTGACGTTTTGCATTTTGACTTGGAGCCAATAGGTGTCATATATTCTCCATGATCAATGTCTCTGGTAATGTAGTCCTAAGTCTAAGATTACATTCATTCAACGTTGAAAAATGTGAGAAAGATATAAATTATTTGATAAAGTAATGCTGATGCATTTGACTCTTAATAATGGTGTAAAATGTGTCATCTGTGTACACTCGCTTAGTAAAACACATCAACGTTTGGAATGCAGAGCGCTTTTGCGCATCAACAACATTAATAGGTCACAGGCACGAAATGATGAAACTAAAGGTGCGGTGATTTTTTTGGGTCTTTGAGTGAAAATTCTGATGAAATTAAAGTGTACATCATTTATTGCAATGCGTATAATAAGAATAAATTTATAGGAATTTCCTAAAATAGTAGCATGGTTTGTAGTGGGTTAAGTGTGTGTTGATTTAAATTCATGATATGAAAAACACGACAACGTCTAAAGTTTCAATCTAATATAATGAATATAATTATTCACCCAACTCAATATGTGATTTTACTTATGATTCTAGGTGAAGAACAAGAAGAGATGGAGTCAAGTTATGTATATGTCGTTTGTCCTCAATCTGCTGAAAGACGATGAAAGTAAACACATTATTTTTTATTATCTATGGTATCATTATATTTAAGGGTTTGTAAAAAGCTATAGATTCAAGACAGACTCGCACATACAAGTATCGTATGTCACTATCTAAATTTAAGTAGTTATGATATTTCTCTTTTGTGAAATCTCTGGTTGTTAATATCAAATTAAAAATGGGTATAGGCGCCAATACAAATACCGTTGTCTAGCGCAAAAATGTGATATACACTATTCCGTGGCGCAATTTGTCCGATTTTATCATGATCCCAAATAATCTACAATGTTGGTGATCTACATATGCTAGCGCCTACATGTTCTATAATATTGTTTGTAACGGTGTTTCTAATCATTTGAATTAAGTTACAAATTCCTTTAAAATTGATCCTGAAATTTAACTGCAAGTAAATACTGTTATTGGAAAGATAGAGCAAGGTTTTCAGTCTCGGTGTTAATTTGCTCATATAAGCATGTATAAGCATGTTAATATTTCGAAGGCTAAACGGTTATATATTTTGTTGTGAAATTACATGCAGCAGTTTTTCTAAGGAACTTTTTCTAAGATGGTATATTTAGCATTCATAGAGTTTGTTTCTTTTCACATAAATCTGCAGTTTTGTCTCTGGTCAACAAGTTCTTTTGCTGAAAAGAATTGAGTCACTTACATTTAAGGCCACTGTACTAGTTCTCGGATGAGGTCGCGCAGGCAGTGATGAACTAGTTCTTTCTGTTGAAAATGTTGATTCCATTTATAGAACTTAGGTTGCGCAGCCAAAGGTCGCACGCGAACAGGTCGCGCAAGCTATTTTTAGCTTCTTAACAAGAAGTTGCTGAGACATTTTGTGAATGAAATTCCTAATTGTTTACTATATACTACAGAGGTTAATAGGTTCAAATGTTAAGCCAGAACATTAATGATACCTTATGTTTTAATTAAACTGTACAAGGTTTAAGTTAACAAATCAGTCAGCAGTGTTACATTATATTTTGTAGCTCCCTTCTTAATTATAAGCCTAAATGATTATAATGTATCTTTATGCTATGCAAATATGTTATACTGTGCTGCATTCCTTAGTATGTTTAGTTGTATACCTTAACAGAACCAGTTATTAGTTACAGACTGCATAAGTATTCTCTGGTTTTACTTATTATGTTGTTTACTTTATTGTCCGCACAGTGCGCAACATTAAACCAGTTTGCGCGCCGTTCGTTCGCGTGCCACTGAATTGTTCGCGCGCCATTCGCGCGCGACTGAATTGTTTGTGTGTCGTTCGGGCGCCACTAAAACACAATGTTTAGGCAAATTCAGCATTTTATTTTGGTCGCTTACTAGGTCGCGCGCAACCTTTGCGCACATCTTTTGCACACTGCTCTAATGTTGCGCAGGTACAAGGGTATATTTCTATTGAGCAGGGTTAGTTGTGGGAGTTGGTTGGTTGGTTATTGCTTGTGTTTTGTTAGGTGTTATATATTATAAGCTTTGCTTTGTGTGAATGACTATTATGAAAAAAATGGTATCTTTGTATTAGCTTACTGCAATAAATAATCATGCTTCATTAGGACTTTGACGTACTTCACCAGCATAGAGAAATGAAATCAGCGAAAACTGAAAGTCAACCAGTTTTCGTAACAATATATTCAGCACAAATTGTTAAATGATTGTAAAGTTGATCAGTCAACGTCTTGGCTGTCTATCGATAAAATTGGTATAGGTCATTGTAAAAGTTGTAAATGAGAATGGATCTACTCCCTCTTGTTTAACTGATATTTTGTGTAAATGGGAAAATTACTTCGGTTCTTGATTTACCAACCTGAATACTAATGACTCAAAGGCATCTGACGATTATGTTATAGATCAAAATAATGAACGACAGTTATTACATTTCGATCCAGAATCATTTATAGAATGTAATGACAAGGGAATGAATGACCGCCAAACAATGCAGTCAGGTTGTTCAACCTAATTTCGGCCGTTTACTCAATCATCTTTAAATATAAGTTCAGTTTAATAGCAAATACAGAACACTGATATATGAAATAATGTAGAATACAACAACTCATCTCTCAGAAATGTGTAATCATTTCTCCAGTTTTAAGCATAGAACATAACAAAAAGAAACATGTAATATCAGATGGACAAATACACACGTAACAATGCAAGATGGGATGTTAGAATGCTCAATGTAATTTTTGCACCAAAACTGTTCCCAACAATAACGTTTTACATGTTTTGTTAAATATGTGTTTTGAAAAAGGTATTGTTTCAACAGTTTGGATCATATACATTTTATGCCCCCGAAGGGTGCATGTTAAAATCGCACCGTCCGTCCGTCTGTCTGTCCGTCCGCTCTTACATTTATTCTTGTCCGGGCTGTAACTTTGTTATGCATTGAAAGATTTTAAAATAACTTGGCACAGATGTTCAGCACATCAAGAAGACGTGTCGCGTGCAACACCCACGTCCCTACCTGTAAGGTCAAGGTCAAACGAAGAGTTTAAAAGTAATAGATTCCTGTATATATTCACATATTCGTGTCCGGACTGTAACTTTGTCATGCATTGAAAGATTTTGAAATAATCGTTGAGCACGTCAAGAGGACGTGTCGCATGCAATACCCACGTCACTACCTCAAAGGTCAAGGTCACACTTAGACTTTAAAGGTAATGGAATACTGTTTGCATGGTGACTCTGTCATGCATGGAATGATTATAGAATTACATGGCACAATTGTTGAGCACATAGAGAGGACACAGTCTGTGAGACAAATCCTTCGGGGGCATTCGACACTTTTGAAAAACAGCTCTTGTTAATGCTATACCTTAATCATTATCAGCAGATCCTAGAGGCCCTTTATCGTAAAGCGGAATATCTTTGACTTGTACACTGTATAAATCATGCTGTTATATCTTAAGTGACCGATTGAGGTATTGGGTTGAAGCCAATGACATATTGTCTGATGAACGATATTGTTTTAGGAAGAACAAGTACAACCGATCACATTCATCTCTTGTAAATTTGATCGAAACTAGGAAGAAATTGAAACAATGTACTTTCACTGCTTTCATTGATTTTTGAAAGGCAAGTGATTTTATTAATAGATCGACATTGTGGAAAAGATAGCAAGATACGGCGGTTTGTGATAGAGTGTTACAGGCTGTAAAATATTTGTGCTCAGCAGTAGCTTCATGTGTTAGAGTTAATTATTTTACAACTGACTGGTTTGAAATGCATTGTGGTTTAATACAAGGCTATATATTGTTTCTCTTCTCATATTATTTGAATCACACATTAAGATCTTGTAATGAATCTTGAATAATTGAATGTTGGTTTTGAAGTAGAAAATAAAAGTGTATGTATATCTCTATATGCAGATGATGAGGTGTTACTGGCGGAGAATGCACAATCTTTACAGGTTTTGTTATATGGATCAAATGATTAGTGTTGTATTAGTGATATGTTCATAAATTGTAGTAAAATCAATCTTATGCATTTCCGATCTAAATCCCAAGCAAGATCAACCTAATTGTTTTAATGTGGACATGAGACGTTAGACATTGTTGATAGGTAACTATATATTTGGTGTTGTTCTACAAGAGCATCTGTATTTCAATGTAACAACTAGTATGGTGGGAAGTCGAGCTTTGGGTCTACTTATAGCCAAATGTAAATTAGTTAGCGGGGTTCTCCATGACGTTTTTACTAAACTTTATGACTCGGATGTCGGCAAGTATACGCCAAATGGAAAAGTCTCTGAGGAAATGGGATGGGTTGGACCCATAAGCAGTTACCAATGTGTGGGCCCCTTTGTCCCATACGACCATTTCTAGAATAAATAAACGCATAACATTAAGGGCTATCTCGTCCAAATTAACGAATTGAAGAGACTGGTCTGTTTTTGTCCAAAAGCAACTACTTTGGTTTAATCTTGATTGTTACTGCAACTTGTCAGTGTCTATATCTAAACAATAGTTTACTAGTTAAGTGGACAAATTGGTTACGGACAGTATATGTCCGAAAGGAGGTCAGCATCCATAAATTTCCTGTAGAGGTCGAAATTAGGTATGGAGCTACTGGACATTGAAGCAGGAGTATGTGACTGAGGACTACTGAAGGATGATTTTAACCCTATGTATAGGTCAGGGTTATGATAATTAAGGTGTGGGATTGCTCCTCTTCGCATTGATACGAGTAGATATGAAAATAAGATACTAGTTAAACGCCACTGTCCTTTTAGTCGCGAACTTGATGATGAGTTACATGTTATATTAGATTGTTTGTTAAACGATGCATTTAGATTTGACTTATTTGCTAGAGATTATGTTTAAGAACCTGATTTCGCAAATTTCAGTGTAAATGACAGCTTGTTATTTTGTTCACTAGTCAGCCACTTAGCCACTTAATATCAGAAACCGATTGTGCCAGTTTTATCTTTGTAATTAATGTTTAACTTATTTCAACTATTTGTCATATGAAATTTTAGGTAGTACATAAATCAGTTTCTAATTAGTTCTTTTTCGATCTGATCGAAGCGGTTACCGATTTTTTAAAACATTTTAATTGCGCTTTAATGTTCTGTTTTCCGTTTTAGTTTTTGTTTTATCTTTTTTTAAACTATACTTAAGATGTAAATTAGCGACTGAATCTTGCTTTTTACCATGTAAATATTTGTTAGCTGACTGTCATTTAATTTAATATTGTCACGTTGGTAGTCTCCTATAATTCATAAGAGGACGGTCATGTACTAATATTTCACCTGTCATGCTTTTATTGGTATGATGTGATATTGTACCTGAGTGAGACTTGAATAAAAGATATATATAATTATTTACAAACCAAAAAAAAAGCTTTCTCGATTAGTTACAGATGTTATGTTTGTTTAGTTTGGTTATTAAAACTGTTAAATAAAAAGACGCATACAGCACACTAATACACAACACATGTATATAATTCACAGGATGACGGTGATGAGTTTTGCCGTCCTTGAGAACTGATTGTTTCAAAGCTTTGTTTAGTAAATGAAGATTGCATTAACTTAATTCTAGAATGAATAATAGACAAAATTGCGAATTCATTACGGCGGAATTTATTGTCAAAGATTTGTTGTAGGGAAAATAAATCACGATTTCAAAGAAAAATCGTATATTTTAACTACGGATGGTGACGTGAAGTTTACACCGGATAACGTAGAATCACTGCTTGACTTAATGACTATTGATGTTGATGTTGGTGCAGTGTGTGCTAGGACTCATCCACTAGGTAGTGGCCCTATGGTGTGGTATCAGAAATTTGAATATGCAATCGGACACTGGTTTCAAAAGGTGAGTTTAAGTTTCTGACATGCGCAAACATAATGTTTGTTTTCGTTGTTTTAACTTTTAGTGAGTTTTCTTAGTACATTTAAAAATACTCAGCTCAGATTTTGTCAAGTCTCCCGAAAATAAAATGTTTCTAAGCAAAGCTAATGCAGATGAAAATATGTGCCTTTGTCAATGTACTGAGTAGATTTTTCTAGTGAACACAATGCGTTTTCAGATATAATATATACAATGAAACCACTACGTGTTTGTTAGTTTGTTTGGAAACAATTAGTTGAAATTTGTTTATCCTGTCCTGCACTGGGCTGTAACATTGACATTAAAAAAAACTAAGAGCTCACTTTTAAATTCGAGGTTACAATTTTCTTAGATTTTATGTAAAGTAATATATCATTATTCATGTAATGTTTTTTTACATTTTCATTATAATTATGCTTTACATTTTGGCGTAAATAGTCTTTGATTTGTTCATTTTGTTACCAAGCAGATGGCTGGTCAAGTAGGTTTGACTTTTGAGCTTAGATACTTTTAATATTCGGCCAATTGATGTACAAAAATGTAATATAATTATGAGGTATCAGTTCCTACGATGCTACTTCTTCAACAAGCTACCACCCTGTACTTGCAGTGATTCTGATTTTCATTGCTTTAGTTTGACTTTCTGCACTGTTTTGATTTAATACCACACCTGGATTAGCTTGCTGTACAAAATGTATTTGTTACACACATAAGACTTGCTTCTTGCTAGAATTACTGTGCTTACTGGACATGATGTGCAATTTCAATGGCTACGCAGCGTATAATTGCAACTCTGTCATAGATTTGTCGGAGACATTCTCTGTCGACTGGATTTATTTCATAGTGAAATCAATTTGAGGTCCTTGTCCGTCACGGAAACGTACTTTATTTTGAAGTCTAGCTCCACAATTGAGACTGACTTTACCATGAAGACTTGTTTCGTTATGGCGACTTGCTGTGTGCAAGCAGAAAGGCCTTAAGACAACACTGAGATGTTTCCTTCCCGAAAAGTGCATTTTGTTTTTTCTGAATGCTTCATTTTTGTTTCATTTCAGTTTAACTACAAAAAAGCGAACGGTATAAAAGCTGTTATGACGACACGTTCAAAACCAAGCACGTTTTTATTTAAAAACAGCCACAGTGGTTCTTACGATTTTCAGCGGTTTTTGATTAAAAAATAAACAAAAATTGCTTTGTACAATGATAATCTGATTTAAAGCGCTTTCATTTTTTCTAGATGCGAATTGAAGTCGATTCTTTCTTTTCAACTATATAGGCTGCGGAACATGTAATTGGAACTGTTCTTTGTTCACCGGGCTGCTTTAGTGTGTATAGATGCACAGCTATCAAAGATGTCTGGACTTTGTATGCCACAAATGTTGAAAAAGCAGAGCAATTTCTTACGAAGGACATGGGGGAGGATAGATGGCTTTGCACTCTTATGGTATGTTCTAAATCGAATTATCATTAAATTGTCATTTGTTGTAGTTGGCAAAGGTTTAAATTTAAATATGTATGTTGCCATACGTTTAGTTCATTATCTATAACACATCTTTAAACTATGTTTATCTTTAAGTTACATAAAGAAGTTGGCTTTACAAAACTACCTATCGAAAGATTTATCAAAACTGTTTTGATATTCTTGACCTTTATAAATATATAGATGGTTTATTCAAGAAAAAGGCGATATGCCCGTGAGTTAACAGTAAACGCACAGCACATATAATTGCATGAATAGTCAATGGTGGATACAAAGTATAAGAAATGGTCAATGATACGTAAAGAACATTTAGACAGTTTTAATTCCCATGCTTATGGTTATATATAATAGACATGTGATTGCGGACACCTGATGTGAGGTTGGACATCGGAGGACGGAAAAACGCAGGGTTGTTCTCAAAAACATTCATTATATAAATTCGGGCCAATAAACAAATACTATTTTTCTGTAATTTATTTCAACGCTTTTTTGTAATAAAAAAGAAAACAACACAAGAAATTCATGTGCGACGTAAACAAATTAAATTGTTCCAGCTACAGTTTCTGTAGTATAGTTTGTCTGACACCAGCTAGAACATTCAAACAATACATCTTTTGTAGGTGATCACATTTATTCGAATATGTGATGGCATGTATTCCCTTTGAATAGGTGATATCACTTATTTGAATGGGTAATATCACTTTAAGTATTCGAATGGATGACATCACTAAACAGATGTATTGTTTATAAATGTACAAGCTGATCATTTGTTAACAAGTTTTTTTCTAAAAATGATATAACTTATTGCAATAGGTGATATCACCAATATCCTTTGAAAAGTTGATACGACCTATTT
>JAUMHA010374467.1:0-12988 GCA_032359765.1 Saxidomus gigantea | reverse complement strand
TCTATAAATAACAACACGTCACGTGTTTCTTTAATGGAGAAACTGTACCGCTATTGGAGAAGCAAGCTATCGTAGTTAAAGTGACTTTTCTATAATATTACACAGGTGTTTAAACAAAACAAATATTGCATTGGAAAGAGCAAGAAATAAGCTGTCTGCACAACACTCATGGATAAACTTGATTGTCTTTCAGACATTGTTTGCATACAAACTGATATTAGTGTTCCGTTATTGGCGATCTCACTGTATTAAGTCAGGAGTTATCAATCTTAACTGTTTGATATCCCGGAATACTACAGCAAATTGTTAAAGTAATACTTCAAGTGATTAATGATATATGCACATGCCAGTGCCAGTTGCACACAAGACTTTAACTAGGAATTTGTAAAAAAAGAAAAAACGAAAAACTAAAAGTTATCGCGTTTTGTTTTTCATTTTTTCTTTTTTTATTATCGCGTAGCCACGCGATAACGTTTAGTTTTTCGTTTTTTCTTTTTTAATTATCACGTGGCCACGCGATAACTTTAGTTTTTCGTTTATTCTTTTTTTATTATCGCGTGGCCAGCGTTTAGTTTTTCTTTTTTTCTTTTTTTATTATCGCGTGGCCACGTGATCATATAAAAAAAAATCCCACATGTCACCTCTGTGCTTCCATAATTTGCAGCAGCAGACTTGACATCTAAATATTTGATTTTGTAAAGTTTTTTTTAAAGCTTGCAACATTATTTAACCAGAATATCTAAGGCGTATCTTTGAAACACATACACAAATACCGCCTTCAACGGCTCACTTCAACATACAGTATATGACAGTTCAAGGTGTGTAGAATGAAACATGTAAATACATGTATATATAGCAGAATACTGTTCATTTTCATTTTGAATTTGAATACTTACTTAGTAAATTGAAATGGTGCTTTTACATTCAGTATAAAACCAGTCAGCATTGCCAGATACAAAGCAAAAATCACAAAATTGATCAAGTGGAAAATGAGACCAACACTGTGCCATTTCTTTTTTAGAAGTGCAGTTACCAAAGGATGATCAAGAAGTTCTTTTCTTCCTGAGGTTACCTACAAAGTAATTATTTTTATTTATGTTTCTGACATTTCCTTGGTCTTCTTAATTCTTGCCATCTTCGTTGATAGCGTCAAACTAATTTCTAACTAATATTTGTTTAAAGCTACATATGATTTATGAATAAGTTCCATTATTTGGTTGAGACAAATTCAAATCACGTAAATGTGTCTTACCATAATCATCAGCGGGTGATTATCTCTTATTATATCCGATCTTGTTGTGTACGGTTTATTTTCTGCAATAAGATATGAGTTCTGATATTTAGTTACAGCGGCTTGTAATTTATTGACATTGATGACGAAAATTAATCAGAAATTTTACTTTAGAAACAAAATTCAATTCATGGTACCTCACATTCCATAATTACACTGTGTGGATGAAAGGCTGATACAGATCAGTACAAGCCATGAAGAAAGGTTGAAATATAATTAAAACAATTAGAGTGAATGAATGTTACACTGCACTTAAGCTCGCTCGTCCCATTGTATGGAACAGCTAAAAGAACGAATCATGTTTACGAGCTGACTGTTTCATGGTTTGGGGTTTTAACGTTATGATTGAGAAGAGCTTGTTTTTGTGAACTTTAATGTAATCATGTAAAAAGCGGAGTTGTTGTCTTACCTGCAAACTTTTCATCTTTTTTCCAGCTTCCGAGAAACATCGTGTCGTCTAGGAATTCGTAGTTGAACTCCACTTGAAACTCATCGCCACTCTTTTCGCCAACGTCCGTACAACGATTGAATACTTCTTTTGCAGCGTCTTTAAAATAAGACAAGAGAACAGAATTGAGCAGAACAGAATTATATTCTTAGGGATTGGATAATTCAGTTTCTTATCACTATATGTATGAAATTGAATGGCACTAAGTGTACACAGAAAAATAAAATAAACACAAAACACATAAATAAGAAAAATGATCATATTAGGTATTTTCTCTAACATTTTAAGCTTAGTTTGAGCTACAATGCAGTTTACAGATATGAAGCATAAGTGAAGTTTTTCATTATATTGTCGTTTAATAAAGGTACATTGCCTACCCGGCATATATCTGATAAGCTTTCGCATAGGTGATTCAAACACGTCCGTATGGTTACGAAGCACGTCTTGCCACTGGTCCGTTTGAATAATTGTCAACACAGTTTCCCTACAATTATTGAAAGCGTATTTGTCAAATACACATACATATTAAAAGTTCTTATATAGCCATAATTTTCGTTCTTGATAAGATAATTTAATGTCTAATAGAATTAGCAGTATGGATTTCTGGTACTTTTTTGTATATTGCCATTACGTTACAGTCAGCTGAATCGTCAAAAAGACGGGTATGTTTGTTATTTTCTTATGTAATAGAGGCGTGACTGTACTTGGTTTGATGCGTTTGTTTGTTAGTTGGAAAGATCTGTCAACAACCGATATGTTACATTGTCGATATAAATTTTACGTCAGAACAGCTGCACATTCAAAATAATCACTATAATAACTCCTTTTGCCTTACCCCACTTGCTAGGACTTAAATGTAATAATGTAACAACGTCCCAATTTTGAGCTGTATTGTAATTCAGTTATATGCATTGTATCTAATCATTCAGACAAAATGATTTCTTCATTACAAGGTTCGGATTCATTATATAATATATCGGAACTCGTATCATAATAAAAAGTAGCTTACTTGCGATCATTATCAATTGCTATGTCCAAACAATTCTTTTTTCTGAAATTTGGTTTTGCAAGAATCTTTTCCGTCTCGCTTTCTTCTGCAAGGAGTTGAACAACTTCAGAATGACCGTTGGCTGCCGCAAACTGAACTGGTGTAAGCTAGTAGCAGAACAATTATATTTGTTGTTGAAATTAATACAATACAACGGGAAGAGAGTGGTCAGTACGTCTATTTAGGAAAAGGAACAATTCTCTGTGAACATTATTTCACTTGAAGTTGTTTCGATAAATTAAAACTTCATTTAAACTATTATCATAAACACAAACATTCTGTTTGACCTTGACAAGGCAAACCTTTTGACTAATTTACATGATGATTGGGTTGTTAATGTCACCTGTAAAATGCATGAAGATAGAATGAAAAATACAACCTCTATTGCATACACATGTTTTTTTCATCAATTTTACCCTGTGCCCTAGTTTTTGACCCTAGATGACCCATGTTCGAACTCAATATAGATTTCATCAAGGCAATCATACTTACGAAGTTTCATGAAGGTCCAATGAGCAATGAAACTTCTTTAACATGCACAAGGTTTTTCTATAATTTGACCTAATGACCTAGTTTGACCCTAGATACCCATGTTCAAAATCGACATGGGTTTTATCAAGGCAATCATACTGACCAAGTTTCATGAAGATCCAATGAAAACTGCAACCTCTATAGCATACACAAGGTTTTTCTATGATTTGAGCCCGTAACCTAGTTTTTGACCCTAGATGATCCATGTTCGAACTCAATATAGATTTCATCAAGGCAATCATACTGACCACGTTCATGAAGATCTAATGAAAAATGCAACCTCTATTGCACACACAAGGTTTTTCTATGATTTGACCGCGTGACCTTGTTTTTAATCCTAGATGACCCATGTTCGAACTCGACCTAGACTTTATCCAGGCAATTATACTGACCAAGTTTCATAAAAATATAATGAAAAATGCAACCTTTATTGCATACGCAAAGTTTTTCTATGATTTGATCCTGTGACCTAGTTTTTGACCCAGATGACCCATGTTCGAACTCGACCTAGATTTTATCAAGGCAATCACACGGACCAAGTTTCATGAAAATACAATCAAAATTGCAACCTCTATTGCATACACAAGGTATTTCTATGATTTGACCAGGTGACCTGGTTTTTAACCCTAGATGACCCTTGTTCAAAATCGACCTAGACTTTATCAAGGCAATCACACTGACCAAGTTTCATGAAAATCCAATGAAAAAAAATGTAACCTTAATTGCATACGCAAGGTTTTTCCATGATTTGACAGGGTGACATTGTTTTAAATTCTAGATGACCCATGTTCTAACTCGACCTAGATTTTATCAAGGCAATCACACGGACCAAGTTTCATGATAATACAATAAAAAATGCAACCTCTATTGCATACACAAGGTTTTTCTATGATTTGACCTGGTGACCTTGTTTTTGACCCAGATGACCCATGTTCGAACTCAAACTAGATTTTATGAAGGCAAGAATACTGACCAAGTTTCATGAAAATACAATAAAAAATGCAACCTCTATTGCATACACAAGGTTTTTCTATGATTTGACTCCGTGACCTAGTTTTTGACCCCAGATAACCCATATGCAAACTCAAAGTTACAAGAAGATCCAGTGAAAAATACAGCCTCTATTGCATACAGAAGGTAAAGCGTGCACAGACGACAGACAGACGACGGACACCAGGCGATCACAATAGCTCACCTTTTAGCACTTCGTGCTCAGGTTATCTAAAAATAGTACCACATTTGAAGTTTCTCCCATGTCTAGCTTAGCGCCATGGCTGAGAAGCACCTTTGCACATTTGACCAGTCCTTTTTCTGCTGCATAACTAAGTGGTGTTCTGTATTCCCCATCTCTACATAAATGTTAATGATACGTTAGGTTTCATAACAAGGAAACTTATGTTACTTTATGTTATATTTTGTTGCATTTCGAAACGTTACGTTACTTTTGTTGTGTTATGTTATGTTATGCTATGTTTTGTAATGCTATGTTTGTATTACTTTTCTGATAGTTTTGATTACGACTAAATGAATAAAAATCAATGACAGATATATCATAACAAAAGTATATTTCGATAAGTGCCTGCGAAAATCCTCTTTAACTTCAACCTTTTTGATAACAGATATTTAATTATGGAGCAATTATCATTGCAGCAGTATATTTTTATGGACTGCCTGCGCAACTGCCTTTTCTGATTCTATACTAAACTTATAACGCACCACATACCTTTTTCTTCTTTATTTAGTTATTAACTTTTCCTATATGTGTCCGCTTATGTTTAGCCATAGGTGTACAAAAGCTATCATGTCTTGCAGACACTGGGTAGAATTTTGAATTTCAAAATGACCGAGTGGTATAAATTATATGACAGAGAATTTTAATTTAACATTTAAACATCAGTAAACTTAACATGGGCTATTGTCTTGATGCTCTTCTTTGGAAACACACTCTTTAAATTCTTTTCCATATGGAATTTGTATCACCCGATCGTTTTGAAATTCGTGTAAAGTTAGTATCTATATAATTATGTATATAAATTTACAACATTTTGGCATTCATTCATTGCTTTTTCCTTAGACACTTTTACTTACAAAGCATCGAGGTCTGCACCTTCTTGTATCAGAATTTCTGCTGTTCGCTTCATGCCATGTATAACCGCTGCATGGAGTGCAGTTTTTCCAGTTGTATCCATGGAAGCAAGCCCTATCCCCGACTTCAACAAGTTATTTACTACTCTACAACGATAAAACACAATAAATTTAAATACTATAGACGTTAGCATGTTGATGCCCTATATTTCGTTTATTTCATTAAAATCATTATTTCTCTAAATGTTAGTATTCCGAAAAATGCTGTCCTAGTGGCAGCTGTCATCATTTTATGATTTTTTATTGATATAATAGATATCACAGAAATTAGCATAGAATGTGTGAGACACAATTGCTTCTTTAATATTCTCCGCATTTACTTAATAAGTGTGGAATAATTCCACATCAGCTTTTTTCTGGCAATGAAATAACAGAAATATGTGTTTACTCTGTGAATCCACCTTCTGCTGCAAAATGCAATACAGTTTTCCTTTCCTTCTTTTCTTCTTTTTTACTTTTTCCACATGTATGATATAAATCAGCACCATTCTTCAGAAACTCCTACAATGTATGAAATTATAAGTGCTTAAGCTATTACCAATGAGTAAAGTTATCAAGCGTTAGATTAGTAAGATATCATATCAAACTGTAGAAGCATGTGTTGAAATTAAAGGCTGTGTTAAAATTTTTAACTGTGGACGCGGAGAGCATTGTGTTACGGATGTTTGTATTTAGGAATGATTTCAGAGGAAGTTGTGTTTACAATATCCTTTCTTGGTACATGTTTGAGCGGTATGCTTTGTTCACCTACATTTATACATTCCTGGTGCCCTCTTTGTGCAGCAATAAGCAGAGGTGTTTTTCCATCATTATCTTCAATTTTCAATAGATCTGTTATATCTGTGTAGTGCTTATTTCCTTCATATTTAAGCAGTACCTGAATGAAAAAATACTATAAAGAAAGAATACAAAAGATTTGAAAGGAAACTTACCTCTTACCTACATCACAATAAGAAAGACGTTGCTGAAAATTGTATGAGAAAGGGTGATCATCTCCGGAACTGGTAGCTGTGGTCTTAGCGGCGAGTCGGTCTTATTAAATGTATTGACACAAAAGAAGCTTCAAATTTGCCCAAATGCAAGGAGACATGTGCGGGCAGTTAAATTCAAAATAATGCAAAAAGCAGAACTTACTTTATCGTCTCCAGTATTTTTTACTTTTCGTACGCTATTTTATTTGATACTCATCTTAGGACTGTGGCCTGCCATAAAGGTGATATTCAAAGAAAAGTTTTTGAACATTTACAATCCAATTATTATGTATCTACTACTTAACTGCATTAGCAGTTAAAATACACTAATCGAAACTTCTAACGCCCCTGAGTATATATCGTGCAATAAGTCAACTAATTGGAAACAAGTCGTTATGGAATTTAGAACATATCACAAACTGACAATCTCCAAAATGACTGCAAACTTTAAAACAATTTCGACATCAGCTCTTTGTTTTACTATCGATTCTATGACATGACTTTACAAACTGAAATTCACAAAAAACAAATTCAACAATAATTTAAAAATCGAAGTTTTACGATACTGAACATTGGCTTCTCTATTAGCGCGTGTGACCGCGTTATTCTGTAATCATGATACATGTACTTTTTAAGCATCTTCTGCGCATGTTGACACAGGGAAAGGACGAATAACGCATCTCGCGCCTTTAACGCCACTTATTTGAAATTGAACTTTGAGTCAATAAAATATTATGATGCTGTCTTTAGTATCTTTTGAGAATAAAGGATGCACAACAATTTGCTACAAACTTATGGACAAAATTCTAAGAAAGTTTAATTTATGCTACAAATGTAGTGTTCGAACAGATGAACAGACAGTAAGCCAACAGCAAAATTGAATCGTAAATTCATATCAAAATTTAGATACGAGATAGATGCTAATCTCCTGGGGTAGTAAATTGAAAACATTCACTTGAAAAAAATGAGAATTCGAAGATTTTTGTTTTCTAATAGCGTAAATAAGCGTAAAGTAAACAAATTCTTTTTTTTTGCGCTGCTTTCTAGAATACCTATCAATCTCGCCGTATCTTGATTTGATATTCGGGCCATTTTATGTTGTTCAATTAAAGATATCGATTGGTCGTCTAATTACGGACACTTATGTTATCTTAAGTTGAACACGTGCAACACGTGCAACTAAGGACATATTGTTCACCAATACGGAAAGTCGGCAAACAGAATTAAACATGGGCGAATTTATTCCATAACATTATTTGCCATTCTGTAGACATTTTTGATGATGTACAATGGATTAAACAAAATATATTCAATATTGTACAAGATGGCGTTAGATGTTTCGTTAACTGTATATTTTATGTAAATATCTGCAGGTCGGCTCTCACTTACTTTTCCTTTCGGACGTCTCTGGCAATAAATTTAAGCAGTTTGTAACTTACAATTTTTCATGATTATGATTTTTTTCTAAATATTCATAGCTTTTGCTGTAATTTAATAGTTCAGTCGAAACATTTTACTTCGAGGACATGATGTCCGTTCGGTTAAAACAAACTTATATTATATTAAAACTTACCTGAAGTACGCCCACATGATTGTTTTCCGTTGCTAAATGAAGGACCGTTTTACCGTTTGAGTCTTTCACGTCAGTTTTAACGTCTTCTTGTAGAAGAACATCGACCACCAGTTGTCTACCATGTTTGGCAGCCGTAAGAAAAGGAGTGAGTTGTTCTTTATCTGGTGCATCTTTCTTGGCTTCGCTAGGGAAAAAAGAGAATCTTTAGACTAAGTTTATTTATCGTAGTGTATGTTTGTTCATACGTGTTACAAGATCAACCTTGTCCATGTCTCACAGGCGCATCCTTATTCCATGTTTCATTGAATTGTTTAGAATTTTATGTCAGTTTTAACCCGAAGCATGTAAGATGATGGTATAACCCTGATGGTATTTGGGTACATAGTGTAGGTAGGTCACTTTGTTTCTTCAATGATATCAAAGATGAAAATAATGATCATTGACATCGTTATGAAATCTACAAAAAACGTCCGTCTAGTGAGTTTATCTGTATGTTTTATTTCTTGTTGTTGTTATTGTTGTTTTGCACGTTAAACTACAATAACATCTAAAGGAGAAAAGACTATTGAAGGATAAAGAACTGCCAATGATTCTGCCGAGATGACTATACCGGCAGTGTAGAATTATTTTTTAAAATTCATTTTGTATGTACAAGTATTAACTTTTTCTATATATAGTGCCTCCGCAAAAGAATACCACAGTTACAAATTGCTCGAAAAAAGTATACATTGTACTTTTCAAGAAGCTCCTTTGAAACCATCACCTCGCCGTGTTGTGCAGCAAGATGTAGGGCTGTTTCTCCTTTTTTGTTCTCAGTGTCTACCTTAGCCCTCTTTTCAGTAATGAGCTCTATAACCAGTTTCAAATTCCCAGTGATAGCAGCACAGTGCAGCGGTGTGTTACCGTCTTCATCTGGCGCATTCACATCAAATGATTTATCTTGCAGTAACTTGCAGTGTAGAATTATTTTTTTAGTTTTGTTTTATATGTATTAACTTTTTTTCTATATTTAGTGCACCCTAAAAAGAACACAACAGTAACAAAGCGCTCTGGGAAAAAACATTCACAAAAATTTACTTTTCAAGAAGCGTTGCTGTAACCATCTCCTTGCCATACTGTGCAGCAAGATGTAAGGCTGTTTCTCCTTTCTTGTTCACAGTGTTTACTCTAGCATTCTTTTCAGTAATGAGTTCTCTAACGAGCTTGACATTCCCAGTGATAGCAGCACAGTGCAGCGATGTGTTACCGTCTTTATCTAACGCATTCACATCAAATGATTTATCTTGCAGTAACTTGGTCACTTTCTCTGTGTTTTTTCGCAGGATAGCCTGTGATAAAATCATTTATATTTAGTGAATAAATATGCAAATGTTAAATATGTAATTGTATGAGGCCATTGACTGCTCTCTGACTATTTATTTCATTTATGTGTAGCAATTACAAGTCAGATGCTACAGAAAAGTTCTGCTATGAAGACCAACCGCTGTAAGATCAATTTTTCTACTAAGTCGAAACATTTCAGAACAAAATGATCAAATCATGGATAAAAGGTCTCCATAAAACGACCAACTCAGTAATGAGACCACTTCTAATACAGGAACTTTAATGTATATGAATAGCAGTTCTCAGTATGTCTAAGAACTATTGAAGAATAAGAATTAAAACAATTAAGATAAAATAGAAAAATATTAAAACCTCATGCAAGGGAAATCGAGCAGTTTCACTACTGGAGGACATGTTTCGTCTCTGAAATAAAAACGTGAATACATAATGTTTATCTTTTCATGAGTAAGTCTACATGTATGCACGAAGAAACTGAGGTTGTAATTGTACACGGGTTCTTCTTTGTTATGCGAAACGCTTCATTTTTTTTTGTAATAGTGTTATAATTATTAACATTGTTCATTATTATCTACTCCTCCGAATTGATTTTGAAACATTTTGTCAATATTAGTTAACCAATGATTCCCGTTATTAGTGAATTATCCAGTATAGCTGTTATTTTCTTTTTATACGACATGATAGAAATGTAAGCGTTTTCCCACGAGACTCTACTATCATAAGAACAAACATCTGTTTTTAGAAATAAATGCAATGAGTTGCAAAAAAATAAAAAAAATGCGGAATATTAACCGATATGTTGATACGAAATGAGATTGCTTTAATGTCATAATTGATGATAGCCTTTTTTTTAAAAATTGACATATATTTGTAAGCTGAAACTATTATAAGTCAGCTTTAAGGGTGGAATCCGGTGATCTATGAGTTGATTTAAACAAATCATAACATGATTAAAACCATGATATGGTTGTAACGATGGATATATTAGAACATTAACATGCTCCATTGTTTGTCGTTAGTTTCACTATACCTTTCTTTATTATTTGACAAATGGTAACACATTAAATACCTCACGAAGAGCTATTTAATAGAAACATAAATACTACCAAAACCTATTTCATTTAGACTGTTCATAATCACAGTAGCCCCTGGGATTTCTCCCCGGACCCGATTATGATTAACAACATGTGAAAACATAGTGAGTTTTGTTTTACATGATTGCATTACCCAGTCAGTTTTGTCCAAATACTATTTTTATAACCAAAAAATTGTGTACAATTCCAAAACTTTTATATTTAAAAAAAAATCATTCACTTCAATCAATTTTCATCTTGAATTCGATTGTGTTATTACCAAAATCATACAGAATCACACCAAGTTCTTAAAACGCATTAGCAATATAGAGATTTTAAAGCAGACATGGGGACGATTTCTTTTAAAGAAATCGATTATTAATCGATTATTAAGACATTATTTAATAATTGATTACATCAACAGGGGCAGAGGTGGCAGGTACTACAAGGAATTTTCTTGCTAGACATGTTGGATATTTCCCAGCATTGTCCTACCAGTATTTGAGGGGTCAATGTCAACACATTCCGACATCAGGTAACCGTAATTTCCTGTTTAATGGGGTCACAACTACCAAACATATGCCTGCACTTCTTGATTGGTGTCATCAAACTGAATAGTCCATCACCATCAGCCTTGATTTTGTTAGGTGGGGAACTGGCATCATCATTATCAGCAGGGATGTATATTTTACTTGCATTCACAGTCAATTTCTCCTCCATTTTAGACTTTTCTGATGCTTCACCTCTCCACCTATTCTGGGTGCAAATTATTTTATAAATGGCACAAATATATTTTCAGGCTAAAAAATTACAAAGGACTAAACAATGTAGACATCTGAGGAAGATCAGTATATCTTAAGTAGTGTTAACTAAACTTATCAAAGCATGGTCACAACCTAAGGGTTATTATGAAATTCAGTCTGACAAAGAATAGATTTATTTATTTTTCTTGAACAATAGGGTGTTTTTTCCCCATATTATCTTTACTAACTTTTGAAATCACCATGCAAATTATTGTGTGGGGATTTAAAACTATACCCTGAGGCAAAGTCCAGGCAGATTTGAACATGAAATTGGGTACACCTAAATTAGGTGATAATTGTCAATCAATATCATGAAAGTGTAATCTTCTGACCATACTTGTTGACATGTATGACCACAATGCTGTACATTATAAGGTAATGACCAGCCTCATATATACACAAAGTGATCATATATTAATCGTAAAATAATCATGATTACAGCATAATTCTCTTAAACTATTAATCATTAATCAGAAAAAGTATGATAAATGATTAATGATGATTAATGAAAAATATTAATCGATTAATAATCATTATGATTACTTTAATCAATTACCCCATGTCTGTTTTAAAGACGCATGCATAATTTACATTGAGTTTTAAAGTATCATGTATTTATTTACGTACTTATTTATTTGTTCATTCAAGGTGAACCAATCCGAAGGACAATACATAAATATCTTTGTTTTGTCTGAAATATTACTCTCAGCTTTTCCATGTGACACTTTCTAATGTCTAAATCCAAGAAGTTTCGATTCTTATTCTTCTCACTACTCGCTTTTTTCCACTAAATAAAGAAAACCATTTTACATCCGGGTAAAACTTGCACGGTTTAAAAGAAAAAGACAGGTGATTGATTGTATTGCTTTTGTGTGTATTTCCACTCCTGTTTAAATATGACATATTTTGCTGATAAGACAAGCACATATGATGTACGTGAAGTAAGAAGTAGCAGTATTGATTGCACTGCTACTGCCAGCTACTGGTACTGTCAATTTCACGAGTCTGCTACTGCTACTGCCAGCTACTGCTACTATCAACTTCACGATTTTGCTACTGCTACTGCCTGCTTCTGTTACTTTCAACTTCATGATTTTGCCACTGCTACTGACAGCTACTGCTACTGTCAACTTCACGATTTTGCTACTACTACTGCCAGCTACTGCCAACTTACTACTCATGCAAATATATCATAAAGTGTAATCATATTTTTCCACATATCAATGCATGTACTTTAACAACGTTCAATGGACCATGCCTTACACATAATCTAAACGTGATGATACGGTTCAGTTAAATGTTGTTAATTTATAAAAATATAGGTAAAATTCGCTATTTCTACTATTATCCCTTCATATTTTGTTAGGAAAGGTATATTTATACAACTTTAGCTTTGTAGTGAATAAATCGATAGCCGTCGAAACTTTGTATCACTTGTTCGAGTCCTGGCCGGGGAAGTTATTTTCTTTTCATATATATTAGTCTATTCACTATTGACGAAATGCGCGTGTTTTATTGGAAGTAAATGTAAAGCGACTTCTGAATTCTGTCTATATATGCGGGTAGTAAAGATAACCTCGAAGAAGAAAAAAAGCGTAGATATTAATGCAGACTGAGCAAAATGAGATAACAGCTGCAAATATGCATAAATTGCCAAAATGCAATGAACCGTCGTTTTCATTAATGATGGAATCGATGAGGAGGCAACTGATAATGATAAATGTATGGAATGAATGTAATGCATTAACTGTTATACAGAAATAA
>JAUMHA010374445.1:0-12989 GCA_032359765.1 Saxidomus gigantea | reverse complement strand
TTCTATAATGATGATGAAATTATACACAATCATTCACTTTTAAGCGCATTATAACAATTAAAAATTTTGGACTTAAGTTAAAGTACTTAAGAAATGACTTAAGATGCAACTGGAATATGACCCCATGACTGTTATGATCTGGCTTTAAGTATACATAATGTTTTTGGGGAAATTCAATTTTCTTCTTTCAAGTTTTTTGCAACAAAGCTATATGAGAAAGAAAATTAAATACAGCTATGACAAGGAAGTGTAACGACCGCATAAATTAATTATTTCATTTACGTTATATGAAACTATATTTTTTATTAAGTCAAAACAGTTTAAATGTTTGATACTCGTATTTGCCCATGAATAAATGCGAGACAATTAAGCATATAATCAGGCAATCAGGCAATCAGGCTGTATCGCTTACAGATGGATTCGAGTATGTTCCCGGGATACATTCATGTCAGAAGTATGGCAAGCGATGTCAGGACATATAGTTTGTTTATTACCTCATGCTATACATAACTAGTACATATAATTCTTTTAATCTTTGCTTTTCTATTATTTCCCGATCAGGCTTGGAACAGTTCATAGAAGTTTTGAACGTTTCGCCCCTAGACGGGCTGTATCATGCGCAGTTAAATGTGCAGACAATCAAAAATGGGTATCAAAACAAGAGGCAGTATGCTTGGAACCAAAATACATTTGAAAATAATAAATTTAGCTCTAATGAAATGAAATGATTGGTATAAAAAGAGTAGCTCAAACTTGTATGTTTATAACTTCTTATTACATATGTCAATAAAAAGGTAATAATTTGGTAATAAAACAGCCATTTCATGTGTATATTTGGGAACAGTCAAACAACCTCGATATCGGGGAAAACATTTTGAACAGTTCAATAGTCGTCCCTGGTACATCGGGACAATAGGTTTGACTGTTCCTAGATATACTATACCGTTTGCCAGTGGGTAAATAACCATAATGCCTAACTAAATGCGCAGCTATTTACATGAATTTCATATAAGTGCTATTATTTTATTCACATTAATTTAAGCAAATAATACGTTTCTGGAGAAATATAATTTCATGCCTTACAACTTTACAAAACTTTTATGTAAATATATCTCGTAAGTTTGTGTAAATATAACTCTTAAATTTTATGTAATCATATGATATCAGGCTAGGGTATGTTCCAGTGTAACTGTTTGGATCAATAATGCACAGAGCAAATGTAAGAGATTCAATTTAGATAATTTTCTGTTGGTTCATGAGAAATATACATTTCATATAAGCATTTTTGGTAAAAACCGACCCTGCAATTTAAATTATAGTATACATGTATATACAATGTGAAATAGTAAGAGCTTATTAATGTACAACAGAATACTCGTTCGTCGGCAATGAATTGTGCAAGATTACAATATCTAACGGATGCAATCGGTCTGTTTTGATTACAAATGTATACAGATTCAATCGGTCTGTTAACGTTATTGAGGGAAATCCAACAAAGTCTACATAATCCTGAACATTGCATAAATATAGAGATCGATCAACTTGTAACAACTTGCCTGTCCTGTTCTT
Organism: Saxidomus gigantea; assembly: GCA_032359765.1. Lineage (NCBI taxonomy): Eukaryota > Metazoa > Mollusca > Bivalvia > Venerida > Veneridae > Saxidomus > Saxidomus gigantea. The sequence continues at coordinate 11,420 of JAUMHA010374445.1, read as the reverse complement.
GGCCTGAGCAGAACTTCGTTTATTTAAATAAAGGAAATGAGATAGTTATACAACACAAGCTGGGCATTCAGTACAAAGCTGAACCTTTAAAAGATTTTCAATGAGGTTTATTACACCTATTCTAATTGGAACAATGTTTTAACATCCTCTTTGCCATCAGATAAAATGTATGTATGCACTTTGTTGGTACCGAATAATCCATATGACCAACGCCACCAGGATAGTTTAGTTATTTTAGGTTTCAGGGGATAGTGCAAGATACTGAACGCATGCCCGTTGTACAACACCGATATATCTGACCTCGGTTTTAGGTCTAATCCGAAAGACCATTAATTATGTTAGTGGAGGAGCAGGGAAAGTAAAAATGTTTTTGAAAATATTAAAAGTATCCAATGGTAATATGTAAAACATACCTACAATGTACCATTTTCACCGACAACAATAATAGCATTTAAACGTATCTACAATATACCGCCATAACCGATACCAATGTTAAGCTCGACATAAACGCAATGTACTGTCGGCAATTGCCTTTGAGCAATGGTTCATTACACACAGTGTCATTTTTTTTAAACACGCATTTAGTCATTTAAGTTTTTTTCTTACTTTTACATTATATAAATCATAATCAATCTTTACTAGTTTGTTTTACTTTTCTCAATATTATAAAACACAGTGTTCGTGTGTCATAAACTGTTCTTTATTGACACCTTGTTTGATTTCTTCATGCCTTCCACAAAATTATTGAGACGTTTAGCAAAAATCCAGTTCGGTACGACTTCACTCACATTTTACGCTTGAGTGCTTACCAATGCCATTTAATAATATTAAAGCTTCTGTTCTGCTCTACATTCGCTAGCAAGTTTCAGTTATTTCCGTAGAAAACTCTTGCCCAATCCAAATCCTGAGATTTTATAGCTTAAAGTCCCAGGATCACTTTGAATTTACTAATATAGTAAAATTGATTTACTGATAAGATAATGAAACAACCATGTTCTATTCACTCTAAATCAATTTTGACATATGCTATTCTTTCATATTCAAGTCGTTTCTTTACGAAAAATAGTTGCCAGAAAGCCGTTCTTATTTTTTTCAATATTATTGAAAAGAATGCTCTATTTTTCTAATCGATTTAAAAAGCAGAGTAAGGAATGTTTTGGTAGAAATAAAGATCATTTCCGCCGGTAAGACGTCTTTCATGGTAAAATAACAGCTACTTGTGATTGTGCTCTTGGGATTTTAACTTAAGATAAAACACAAATATAAAATCTTTGAAACCTACAGCAGAAGTTTTTTTTAACTTCCTTGTTAATTTCAGAATCTTGTGATGTAAAACCTTAAAGTGCGTGATCAAAATAAATCGTTTACAAGTCAGGAGCTGATGTTTGTGATTTTGTGGAACATTGTAATGTCAATCGATAAAAACGGCAGAATAGTAATTAAAGCAGTGATTTGAAACAAGTCCCTAGCTTTTGTTAGTTAGTTTTATCTCAATTCGTATAATACATATGCATTAGTGTTGCAGTGAGTGCGTTTTGTAAATTGTTGTGTCTATTGAATTAGTTTTTATATTCACCTAGAAAGTACAACACATATGGTAAAGAAGCATGTGCCATCCAACAGCCCACACTCCCTTCTCAGATTAGTTAGGAGCATTCTCCCGAAAGATTTAACATAACATTTCAAAATTTCGGCGCAAAACGGCGAAGCCCTTCAGCATACAATATACAACTGTATTGCTTTAAAGCATTCGATTTTAATTAACAATTTAGCTTTACCTTCCCTAGAGTTAATCAAGTGCTTACAAGCAATATATATTGATTTAAATATAAGAGATTATCAAATTAAAGTTCGCTTGTCTTTTGTGATTCTGTAAAGTATTGGAAAATGGTTAGAAGTCGTGGGATATGTAACGAACTTTTATTCAAGCTATACAGTGAGAAAGATTTTGTTGTCGTCCTTCACTTACTCGAATTAAATGATCGTGTGTGTACTTCTTTAGGGAAGCCGTTTATGGTGGAGGTTTTAAAAGAGACAGACATTACTGTCTGAAGAGCTATGCAATCTTAATGTGTTTTTTGTCTTTTATTAATTTTAGTGGATTTTAAACAATGTTATTTCATATCACATTTAACACAACGGATGTTTTAATGTCTAGACCTGGTTTCTGGTCAATTTACAGTTTACTTGATACATAGATATAATGTTTTATCTGGTGTCATTCAGCAGTATTATTCAATCTGTATTTTAGTGTGCTTGTTAGTATTTGTTTTAAGTAGGGGCTGAATATACAAAGGTTTGCACTTTCCGGTGACAAACGACTTCTGGGATCGATGAACAAAACTTTCTTTATGACTAAATTCCGCTGAACCGAATAAATCTAGTTCGTATAACATCCGTATTGTCTGGCAAAGGAAGACCAATCAACTAATGACACAGTCTCCAAATCCTTCCTAAAAAGAAGTATTACAGAAGAAAACAAACGCACAATGGCTGTCTACAATTACCGACAAAGACTGCTGATTGCAAAAAGCTTTTTCTCAAATGAACAGCTACTGTCTCTCTCACTCTCATTTTGTACGGGAGAATTATCAGGCACTCTCGTTTTGTACGAGAGAATTATCCAGATTTGTACCATGTCAATTTAGAGACCGCCGCAAGCGATTATTTGGCATCGATAAAGCAATTATGTACCGAAATGGACCCTCGTTGGATAAATGGAGTTTTTAGGAAAATAAGAGAAAACTATGTAAACTGCGAATGGTTTTATTCAATTTGTGATATCTAAAAGGTCAGTTTTAGAAATATGGTTTCTGTACTGGCACGTAGTCACGGCTGCATATTATAAGCAAACGTCACAACTTATGAATCATAAAGATAGAGACATAATAACATATTTACAAATTAAAATCACAAGTCGTAAACCTTGATCGAAATTATAAGAGATTTATAAAATGAAAGAGGCAATCCAGAAACGATTTTTAATTTTTTTTTTAAATGTCACGTGACCAGACGGATGCTGGATGACTTCTCTTCTCTTCTGGTAACATTTTGTTAATTATTGAGAGAAGATATAGAAATGCATATTGTCCGTTTCTGTTGGTACTTCATATCTATGTAATACTAGTACCTTCCATTATTATGCTATTTTTGTTTTGACAATTTGAATATGTATGTATAATACGCAGACAAAGCAGTTTAATTAAACAAATTATTAAGTTTTGTAAAGCGAGTGTCGGTCTAGTTAATACTTACGGTTTTCGAAAGACATTCCGTGTTAACTAATGCTTCAATACCCAAATAAGATGATTTCTTATTCAGATTTACATGTACATATGGAATATACACCATGGCTGAAACCATTTTGCACTATGTAGAGTTAGAAGTCTGATCATGTAGCTATGGCACCGTCTTGTATGTTCTCTTAAAATGGAGGACATTAGACTCCAAATTTTTAAACAATAGGTAGCTATTTTTGGCGATTAATTTTCACCGCTTAAGGCAATATATGGCGGATTTTATTGCTTCAGAAATAACACATCAGCTTACAAAGTGGTGCAAACATATCACGTGGTGCTAACATATCACGTTAGGTCTGTTTAGGTAAAGACTTTGAAATTGGGTTGGGTTTGCACCAGTTACATGTAATTAACAGATAAATGAAACAATGTTAATATCAATGATGGGGAAATGTGCTCCTGTGTCTCTTTGTCTTATCAGAAGAGGAAAACTTAATTAAGATAATATCAGAAAAAGTCAGATGTCTCTTCGGTCACTAGATGAAAAAGGCCATGAATAGGCTTTTGATCTGATTGATTTAATAACGCATGACATTGGTTAATATATTTCGTGAGTATTTCTATAAAAACAAATCGGTAATACAGAGTATCATAATTTTAAATATAATATTGTTAAAAAACAGTAATTGCTCAATTCATAGTTTCAATTAGACCCTCATCTGTCACGTATGTCTTAACATTCAGAAATCTGTACCGATCCCGGCAAGGAAACCAGAAAACTTAAATGACATCCATAACTTGCCACCTGATGCGACATAGTTGGCACAGAAAACAGCTGATTTACAAATACAGACGAAACTAAAGTATACGGTGAAGAAATAATGAAGTTCGTCTCCATCTGGCGGGAGTTTGCATGTCTTGCATTTTTGGTAACCCGAAAGTCTACACACATTTCGTACCGACTAACGTTTGATCTCTATGTGTGATTTGAAATGTCTAAACTGCCTACAAATATGCTCTTGCATAATCATTTACTAAGTATTCAATCAATAAAAGCTTTGGCCACGCAGCGCAATTACCATTTATTAATCAACCAAACATCCTAAATCATCTGGGAATATACATACAAATGTATTAATCATCAGTTAAAGATACTGGCCTTTTTATTCTGAAACACACGACCAAATTTCCTACAGAATTTCATTTATTCCCATCTTAAAAGTCTATTTATCCAATGCCGACGATTTCTGCAGCTAATAGCTTTAGCGGGGCAGAATAATCGCTCGGTCGTCGCAGAACTGACATGGTACAAATCTGGTTATTATTTTCGTATTAGAAACGAGCCAGTTTGTTAAGATCAAATTCTTCTCATTGTCTGTTGTGTTACAAGTTGCACCTCAAGGATTAAAACCATCGCCCGTCCTGCTTTAACAGTGCAAGCACGTTTACATCTTTCTAAGCAGTCATTTATACTTTATATGTATAAATGTACTGAATATGGTTGAAATGAACTTAGTGTAAATTGTCCCTTATATGTAACAACGCATTAAGATAATAATTATAGCCAACTAAACAGCTTCATGTGTTACTATTTCAACCAGGCCTCATACAAAAAGATTACACTGTAGCTGCCTGTAAGCCATATTCAGTACAAGGAATAATACATGAAATGAGATACGAGTCCGATTTGCATTTCAATCGAACCCCTTCCACCCTCATCCCTAGAAAGAAATGTTGATATTTAGTTGACATGAATTTTCTGACTTAATCTATATCAGAATTTAAGCTTCTTTCTTTCATGGCTAAAGTAATTAGAAACAGAAGTATTTACAAAAATGTAACATTGTTTTGTTTAAAAGACCTTTATGAAACAGGCTATGGTCTTATACATAACAGTATAAAATAACTAAAAACGGTTGCATTGTCATAAATATCTGAAAGAAGTATGATACATGTACGGCATTCTAACCCGACATTTACGAGATCCAAATCTTGATGTGAAGTTCAATCTTGTGTTTGTTTAAGATGACAGAAGAAATCTTATGACATCAACTATATAAATATGAAATAACGTGTCCTTCATGACACCATTTGCCTTTCTTATATAGTATAGTCATGATGCGGGAAGTGTGAGAAAAACATGCACATTTGCAGCTACTTTACAGCGAGTGAGAACAATGTAACTGTGAAAGACGAGAACAAACTCACCTACGGTACAGGGACCCTTATAAGCAAACAATGAGTTAAGCATGTGTAGATCAGAGTATTACTCCGCGCTATATGAACAAAGTAAGACCAAGGTTTATGACATAGAATAAGCATTAAAGCTAATTTTACAGTCAATACGTTCTGGTGTTTAACTTCTACCTTTGTACTGGATCTCATGCATTTTAGACAATTTACCTGACTACTAATTTAATGTTATGTCATATGTATTTTAGGTGCATACTGTAGAGAGCATTTCGGGGAACTTCTTATCGAAAGGTTAATGCTTATTTTAAACAGGTTAGAGTCAAGTTATTGTTTGATAATTTCTTGCAGGCCTCATTCAAATACGGTCTTCGATATGACTTAGATTAGTTTTATTTGAATTGTATACGAACAAGAACCAGACCTCTTTTGGTCTGTATTTTTCACTTATTGTTACTTATACGTATAGCCTTCTGTTCTTTATATTGTCATTTAAGTCGTAAAAGAAGATTTAAGACGAATTTAGTGTTATTTATTTTCTTTCTAGTGACGTTTATATCAACACGTTGGCTCGGACAGACGGACGGACGAGCGGACGAATGGTCTGGTGGATCACAACTCGAAAACTTCATTTTAAGCCTTCGGCGGAAGTATACCATTAACAACGATTTACATGCGAACAAACTTCTTAAGTTCTTATGCCAATGAATTGGCATGTCCAACTTCTATATCTATAATATGTGTACGTTAATATAAATATTACTTTTCGGCAAATTAAATTATTTAATCAACTCTTTGTGTCTTTCTACTTTGTATAATGTAAATTCTGTCAATTTTAATATATCAAAAAGGTATGTGTAGGCAAAGAGATGGGAAAATCTTGATATTTCACTGACAGCAACAAACACCAGAAGGCGTCAACATCGTCTAGGAGGAAAAAACATACAACGGAACTTTTAACCTAATAAAAAACAATATCTCTAAAGATTCATAACACTATCATGCCATTGTAGTCCTACAAAAATGATACAAACTCTTTGCACTAGGTGAGAGACGGTGAAACAATTGGTACAACTGTTTGTTCCACTGTGGTTTGGAGACGGGACAAAGAAGATGCACATATGGTAGAGATGCTAACCGTAGTATTTTCATTTAGAAAAATAATGTTAATATCTAAAGAGGGATTATTTTACTATTCATCAAATTGTAATAAATTGGTGTAATAATTTTATAAACCTTGCATATGGCTAGTCGTGCGAACTCGATCATCTCCGGGATGATCATAAGAAATAATCCCGCGTACGATAAGGCATATAGAGACACAAAATGTGCGATTGTCAATGAAGTTTACTGATGATGACATGGTAAGCACATATGGAACAATTTTACTGCTCTTATATAAACTTAAAGACAAAAGTTCTGTACGGTAAAATTAAAGCTGCTCGCTCTCAGATTATGGTAAAAGAAAGTTCTTCAAACTGTATGTAAATAACGTATTTTAGAATATATTGTCATATTAAAAGGCTCCAGTATAAATTCATGTCACGTATATCTCTAAATTTCAATAAATTCCCTACCAAATTCAAAAGCGTTGCAAACGCTTTGGAAATTTCAATATGAACATATAGAGTAGCGGTGCCGTGTAATCGATCTTTTCAATCGATTTCTGCAAATTCTTACATAGATTTTTGCTTATTTTTTTATTCTAGCTTTTAGTTTTATATTTATAAAATAAGAATGTCATTTATTTGAAAAATATATTTTTCGACGGTAACTGAGAGCGAGCAGCTTTAAACTAACACAAAGACTGAAATCGCATATTCTATTCATAATTAAAAAAGCATATTACGGCAGAAGACCATACAACAGGTCAGCAATATGATAATTAATTAAGTACAACGAGCAGGTCATTTTCTCAAAACTTTAACAATGACAAATGAATTTTAAATGATAAATAAGATTTTTTTAAAAGAACAAATATCGAGAAATGTATCTTATACGATATATCGAAAGGTGTGTCAATATAGCGACTTTTCATATTATAATTGCTATCCACCCACAAATAAGTGTTTAAACATTGTTAAAGGAAGTTTTGCGGAACAACAACACATTATGATTATGCTAATTGTACCGATGTATTGCTCGAACCTTTAGCTTAAACTGTTACGTATGGTGAAAATCTTTTCAATTATATGAAAAAGAAATTGTTTTGAGATTATTTTTATTTATATTGATCCAAGATTTAGGGTATGCCTCGTAATAAAGTGAGGTAGATGCATGTAATTGCTATTACATATTCTTTAAAGCACAGTCAACTTGCCATGTTTTGTTGATGTGTACATTTGTAAGTATGGTAACATTAAAGGCCTTTGTTGATATGAATATTTGTTAGTTTGGTAGTCTTTAAGGCCTTTGTTTATGTGTACATTTGTAACTATGGTAACCTTATAGGCCTTTGTTTATGTGTGCATTTGTTACTATGGTAACCTTGAATTGCTTTGTTGATGTGTACATTTGTTAGCATAGTAACCTTCATGTGTTCTGCCGGTGTGTACATTTGTTCGCATAGTAACCTTAATGTTTTCTGCTGATGTGTTCATTTGTTAGCATAGTAACCTTAATGTTTTCTGCTGATGTGTACATTTGTTAGCATAGTAACCGTAATGTGTTCTGTTGATGTGTGCAATTGCTAATTTATTTTGTACTAGTACAGTAAATTTAAAATGTATAAATGTTAGTTTCACTTCCAAAAATGGTTCAATTGCTTTAATGTAAAACTTGCAAAATTTTCTGTGTTGTAGAACTATAAATCTGCGTCTTTCTTTGTGTTCTTTCCTAAAATTTCGTACAATTCGAAAGACCTTTAATCATGTGTGAAATAGGTTTATTCTCTACTAAAACATCTGCTCTTTTTAATCGAGATTTCTAGAAAGCAGTAGTTAGAAGCTCATCGTTCATTATGACGTGATTTAGATTTTTGTGTTGAATATCGGTTTTAATCTCTGTATATTTTCCCTATAGTTTTACCGGCTTTATTAAGTGCACGTCCTCCGCCGACTTATTGAGCAGAAATGTTTCCATACTGTAGCAAAAGAGAAATCGCTTGCAGTAAACTGTAGACTCAAGCACAAAAGCAAATTCTGGCTGCACAGAAACCTCAATCAATATTTAACCAAATATACTAGGATTATTAAGAAATAAATTCAGCATATTTAGAACTTTATTCAGTATATTTCTATTGTAATACAGTATATTACGTGCTTAATTCAGTATGTACCGAACTAAATTAACTGCAAACGACGTCATACACTGAAGCTGGGCCAATTTCTCATGCGAATTGACATTGCAATTCCCATTATGTATATAAAAAGCCACGCATTTTAAAGCTTTATGCAAAATTAGTCTGCATTCTAATTCAAACCTTTCTCCGAAAATCGTTGAAGTAGATGATGATCAAAATCTCTGAGACAAATTAAAGTGTTCTTCATTTTCTGTCTAAAATATGAAATTGCGAAACGGGTCAAGGATAGGACTAGAGTACATTTTAGATACATTTTATAAACTCTCCTAGCAGGCATTTAAATCTGCTCTCGGAACTGAATTCTTTGATTGCTGAGGTAATTGAATTTGGTTTTTTTCTCGAGTCGACGCGATTACATGGATTCAGAAAAAGACGCGAAGTATTTATGTAATATACTTGCAATTAAATAAATTTCAATTATCTAAGACAACACCAAAGCGGTATTTGAATATGATATCTTTCTTTGGCAAAATTTAAGCCATATTACACAAGCTTAACTAGTCACTAATCAGTAAGGAATTAGTTAAGAAATAAACAGTAGTGCTAATATTAAATTAACATGGAACGCTAAATCAACTTTCACAGAAAAGATTTCATTAATCAATTTATCCGTTGATAAATACTGAAGAAAATGCTTTGCTTAAATGAAAGCTTTCATTGTGTATTTATAGATACCAAAGTTATACAAACAATCATCTCTTAAACAACTCTTGAAGTGTTTTCTGCGTCATATACATGTATATACTTGTAACCAACTAAAAGTGTTATACTTGTATTACTAAAAATGTGTGCCTTCATCACAAACATCGGGTATACAATGGTACAAATTTACGTCCTTTCCTATGTTGGTCTGTACTTTTTATTACGATTATGTCACTATGCTTAAAACGAATGGCAGCACATTGTGAAAACTGTTAAAACTTCCGAACGTATTTATTTCTATTTAAATATTTGAAAAAAAAGTAAATTTACTCGGTTCTACTTAAAATCGAGTTTACTAAGGTAAATGGAAATGAAAGTTAATTGCAGTATTTCAAATTAAGGAGCGATCATTTCAAAAAACAAATCTTGATTTAACATTTGTCGGCAGGAGTGTTAAAGGTTTAAAATAGCACGTAGAGAGTTACATGATCACAAAAACTATTCACTGCTCTGAAGTACTTGTTGTTGAATGAGTTCTAAAACGCAGTGTGACGTCACTTCAAACGACATTTATTTTTCAACATAATTCTATCTATTCTAACTGAATAAGGCAGCTAAGATCTTAAGGTAATAGATTGGAATACCTTAAGAGCCACATATGTCGCCAGTGATAGGGTTTATTTCTTTCAGAAAGCGGAAAAAAGTTTAATTCAGTACGTTCACCTAATTAAAGCGTAATGAAATTACATGTAATATAAACTAAGTTACAAAAATAAGCGATGTTTTGTATACATAACTCGGTTTCTTCTGTGAGATAGCATTGAGAAATTTAAGAATGTTTCTAAAACTCTGGTCTAAAAGACGTAGTGAACCTATATTTGGTAAAAAAAAAAATGACATCACAAAAAAATGGTGAAAGTATTTAACCAAAAGAGGTCTACATGTTTTCTGGAAAAAATGTTGTGCATGAGATATATCCAATTCTCCAAAAGATTTTTTTTTTTAAATCTCACGGTATCATTCAAAACCTAAACAAATGCGAAGCCAAATTTGCTTTTAAATCACTGTATTAGAGTCTCCGCTACAAAATAATTTAGAAAGGCAATACTCACAATTTCCATTATCCGACTTTATATTAGAAATCTTCCTCGTGCAAAAGCTTCGCTAGACTGTGTCATAAAGCACTGTGAAAACCCTGCCGGAGCATCGATAGCACGGGGAAGTAATTCAATTGCAGTATTGATCAACGTTATAGCCTCTCACTATTGTCTCTCATATATTTTCCCTAGACCATCGGCAGCGGGAGTAGATTTTTTCTAGCTTTAAAGGAAATAAGACAGGACTGCAATATTTCAGTGATACAAATTTTTTTCTTGTAGAGATAAGCATTTACAGATATTTCTTTTCAACGCAGAATTTGTTAAGTTGCTTTTGCAGTATCCAGTTCGCCATTTTGTAAGGTGTTTTATGGTGAAATGAATACCGCGCTAGTCCTTTAATCTAGTTCAAGATTGTGAGCATATTAGAAAAATTAGTACAGTCTAGCAGTCTATTATGAAGTAATTTTTTGTTACTACTAACACAAGTTTTGGCTTTTACTACTAAAATTGACTGTTTACTCGTGACCGGTCTTTTCTCTTCATTGAACGTGCGGCTTTTCCAGAATTATTTACGGTGGAGTAGGGATGGCATACAAGAGAATTAATCTGTCGTTTCAACAAGATATTATCATGTTGTGGCCAAAGGTTACTTAGCCATGGTAACAAGATTATAACTCGTGGTCGTGACGTAATGTATTTCTCTCAAATGTTCTTTCTTCGCCATCGTACATTTGTACAAATTTGCTGTATTCGGTGGACATTTTTGTACACAGTGTTAACAGACTTATTTTCACAGTGTTAACAGACTTATTTTCAGTGCTTATATTCACGAAATTGGATGAATTGAATCAAATACTAGAACTATCTTCATATATTGATCGCTATCACACGGCGATTTGTCAATTATATTCAATAAATTTCGCTATCAATACAAATGAAAAATGATTT
>JAUMHA010374433.1:0-12989 GCA_032359765.1 Saxidomus gigantea | reverse complement strand
CAACCAAAAATTGCTTTTATAAAACTGTCACCAAAAATACACTTTGTGCAGTAATATGCGCATAATGTCACTTTAAAGAAAACCAAAAAGGGAAAACCTACATGCTGGTTGGAGTTGAAAAATCATGTTCTTACTGATGTTGAATAGTGCCCTATTTTTCATGCTAGTCTTCAAATGCATAGTAGTTGTTATTACAAACTTGACAGAAGCATAAAAAGAAACAAGCTTTCTTGTGTGAATAACTGTGAAATATGGGAACAACAAGCATTCTCTTACTACACAAAATCTACAATTGTTTCTTGTTCTAATCTCTGTATAAATATGTACCTATGGTGACAAAAAAAAAATACCAAAGCATTTTTTTGAATTATAAGCAATAAATTTAAGCATTGCTCCTATTAGAAGTAAAACATTCATGGAAATTCAAACCACAACTCTGCCTGAATATTATACATGTAGAAGTAAGTGTATACATTTACGCCTGACCATGTACTTTAATCATATGCATTGTGTAAGCTGCTTCTAATGGAAAAGTCTCCTTGCATATAGGACACACATTAGAACAAAGTTTGTCTCTCAATTCTTTCGCTGCACTGTTCAAACTTAGTGCCGCTTTTCCTTCAATGGAATGCATATCTTGCATATGAGATCTGTACTGTTCGGAACGATTATAAGTCTTTTTACACATAGTACATGCATAGGCATATGCACCCTTATGAGATTTCTCATGAACAACCCATGTCCTTTTGTCTTTGAACTTTTTACCACAATAGCTGCACACTAATCTAAACCCTTCATGTTGAATTGACACATGAGACCTGTAAATGCTTTGCTTAATGAATGACTTCCCACAGTACTCACAAGTAAAGGTTTCCCTAGTATGGGCATATCTAACATGATCGCGTAAGGATCCTTTAAGTTTGAATGATTTTGGACACTGCTCACATATAAATGGTTTTAAATTGTGTTTTTCCACTAAATGCTTGCCCATAGCTTTGTCACCTTTGCATTCAAAACTGCAATGAGCACACTGCTGCTTTGGTCTACTAGGGCATACTAATTTGTGATTTGTCATTTTTTCTTCATTTTGATACTTCTGATGACAGAATGGGCATTCAAACATAGGATCTAAACTGGAGCTACCATCCTCAAAGGCACTATTCTCTGGTTCTTCTGGAAATTCCCTTTTAACCAACTCTTTATTTATTCTCTCTAAATATGCTATTCTTCTTGAGCAAAATTTTTTGTGAAAATCCAACTCTGACCTAGTTGTAAAAGTGTACCCACATCCCTGAAAACACTTCAATTTCCTTGTTTCAGTGCACTGTTCACTGTGTGCCATACATTCATGAATTACTAAAAATCCTTCCCCACAGTTTTCACATATATAATCCTTACTTATTGTCTTCTTTCTATTCAGTTCATTCAGTTTTTCTTTACTCATCTCTTTTCCCTCATTTCTATCTTCCAAATCCTCTCTTTCCTCTTTTGGTTTAATCCTTACAGCAGTTTTCTTATGTCCTTTCTGTGATTTTAACTTACTTACTTCGATATCATTTTCATACACTTTATCATTCCGTATGTCATTTTCAATCTCCGAGTCAGCAGTTAATGTATCATCTGAAGCACTGGTTCCATCAAGTTTAACACAGTCATCACTATAGCCATCATCGTTTCTGTGAATCTTACAATGTTCACGTAACTCTTGTTGTGAAGGGAACATTTTATCACAAACCATGCAGTAAAACAACAAATAATCTAAAGACACTTCTGGTGACTTACTAAGGCTTTCAGACACCTTCTTTGAAAGAATATCTATTCTCTTGTCAATATTTCTCAAGCTTTTTCTTGGTTCTTTACTGTGAGTCTTGTGTGTCAAGAAATGTTTTCTCAAGTTTTTAATAGAGTTTACTGTTTTCTGACAAACTGAACAACTGAATCTCAAATTTTTGTCTGCTAAGTTGTTCTCAGAATGAGAAGTAGTTGATTTCTCTATAAAAACATCTCCACCTTTTCTCTTTGAATCAAAATCTTGACTTTTAGGGATGTTTTCATTTGAACAGTCATTTGAATTATCAACAGTTTCCTCTTTTCTGCTGCCTGCATCATCTCTCTTCTCTTTTTCAATATTCAATTCATCTGAGAACTTTTCTTTCACCTCATTGGCAATATCATTAACAAATTTTTCTACCTTAAAGCTGAAAAGCGATAGCTGCTTTTCACTGACTGTGTCCATCATGTTTTCATTACTATTTTTTGTGTCTTCAATGTCACTTTCAATATCCATCATTTCTTGTTCTTCATCATCATTTTCACTTCCATCTTGCTCAACAGAGCAATTTGTGTAGGTTTCTCTTAAATCTCTTTCTTCATTTTCATCTGTCAAAGAAATGTCCATTGATGTTTGTTTCTCATTTCCATTTTCAGCTGTCTCAATTCCTGCTGTATTCTGGTCCCACTTGACGACAATTTTACTTTTCTTCAACTCTTTATCCTCCAACACTTTTTCAATCTTGGTATTTACTTCTTCATTTACAGCTTCAAATGACTCATCCAGTTGTTCAATATCAACTTTTTCTTTGTCTTCATTCACTGCATCATTACAAGTCTCATTTTCTTCATCATTCTTTTTAAATGTATCTGATTCCATGTTTTTATTTGTCACTGTAATTGTCTGACTCAATCGAGTAACTGGTTCAATTGCTTTTCCCGTCATTTCTTCAAGGTATTTCACAACAGCTGGATCTTTTAAAAGTTCTGGCACTGTACCAATGGTTTTCTGAAGTTCATTCTGAATCTCATTAACAACTTCTGGTTCTTTATACTTGTATACCTCCATTTTACGACCAGTCTTTCCTCCTCTTGGCACTGAATGCTGCTGCTCATGTTCTTTCTGTCTTAAAAATTCTAAATCAGTATTCATGCAGTCTTCTCCAGGATCTTCCTCCCCTTCTTCTCCGTCAATTATATCTTGCAAGCTCATTTCTGCATTTTCTGCTGCTTTTTTGGAATCCAAAGAATATTCCTTACTGTCAACAACACTTACATATCGATTAAAAACAATTGAGCACTCACATAACAGACCTACTGTTTCATTTCCTGCATCATTCTCTATCACAGGCAATTTTAATGTGCCAATCACATCACCAGCATGTAATGGCGTTTCGACATTCATTCTTCCCAGTTCATCTGTCCAAACACAGTCTGTTTCTTGATGGCCATGTTTTCCAAGAGATTCAGCAACACTGGCAATCATTTGAATTCCAGTCAGTCTATCCAAAGAAGTTGTGGATAATCTTTTCTCTAGATCAGGTGTAATGGAGTAACTCTTTGTTTTATTATTCTGTTTGGGCGACAGACTGTTTACACCGAAGCCATGACTACTCTCATATGGAACAGATATACCATTAGAGTAAGCCATTGCTGTGACCCCATGATTATCTACAGACCTACTGGTTCCCTCTGGGAGATATGTGTAAGCCTCTTGTTGGTATGTATATGCCGATTTTGGCGGAAAATGAGAGGTAGTGTGTCTTTCCTGTAAAAGCTGAAAAATAGTCAACTTTAACGGTGACATCAAAATTCATCACTGCAATTTCTGGTAATCATGTGAAAACAGCCAACTGAATTGAACAGATACATGTACCTGCCCTAGCCAGAAAATATTTTTGTTCCTAAACTGTTAACTTTAAGACAAAGAGAGCAAATTTTGCCACAAGTCATTAATCTGAGAATTTAATGATTCACAAGTTATTGAACATTATTATAACATGTTTAACCATGGGTGTAGTCAATTTTGATCGCTGGGTCATAATTTGAACAAACTCCGTAGACGACCACAAGACAATGCTTTACACTCTGGACCACACAGTTTTAGACAATAATTTTTTCCTATAACTCTATAAACTGACAAGGGCAGAGCAGGGCCAATATTGACCCTAAGGGCAAGATTGGAACACACTTGGTACAGGTTTACTAAATGATACCTTACACCAAAGATTTTAGCGCTGGGACTACTTGGGAGAAGAACATTTTCAAAGATTTTCTATTTTGAGTTCTGGTGTCCATGTTGCGCAGTCAATCGGAACCATTTAAACAAATTTTAAATGTGTTTAATTTCAGGATGCTTCTGGCTAAGTTTGGGGATATTCCATGAAGTTGTTACGAGAAGAAGTCGTTTGAAGCAATTGTGCTCAGAAATAATGTGGAGTGAAAAACAATAAAGAAATAATAGGAGGTAATTCATAACCATGCTGCCATATTCTGATAATATGTACATCTTCTTTAAGCAGTACAGCTTGCCATAAAGTACTGTTAAATTCTTTTCATAGATTGCTGAGAAATGGAGTAAAAATAATTATCTTAATTATTTACAGCAAAACAACAACAATGGGCCATAACTCGGTGAAATTTTACCATGTGGGATTGAGGTGCTGACTACATGTATATGCACATCTCCTATTAGTACTAAAAGACTGTTATTAGCTGATTATATTTAGTTGAATTCCCTCCAGTACCACAGGTGATAGTAGTGTAGCTGGGACCAAAACAGTGCATTTTAGTTAAAAATAGCCTAGTGACTATATGTCAATAAGAACGTAAACAACAGCGTTTTCACATCAACCCAGTTTCAGCCTCAGTAACTTCATCTAGAATAATGCCTGTGTATTAAAACCTATTGCATATATAGCCTAAGTACTTTTATTTTCCCTAAAAGTTTACTTCAAGGCCAAAATGCAAACCATTTTCAAACAGTGACAGATTGATTCCGAGTTTTTTCTTACATTTTTCACCAACCTGAATAAATCTCACACTGAATCCATCCCCTATAACAAACGTTTAAACAATTTGTCATCCAAACATTACCAACTTTTATCACTGACCTTCAAGTTTTAATACGATCCACTTATACAGGATTCATGTTTTTTCTTTGGTAGGTTTTGTAAACATATACATGCAGCCATACTGATAATTGGAAAAACTAGCCGCATCTGCCAGAGTCTTGGTCATCACTAATACATGTCTATGGATCATTATTTATATCAAATAATAGGTCTGTAGTTTACTTTTCATGCAGGTATCTGGTATCAGTTAAGGTATATTCTATCTCTTCAATTCATAATTTACTTGGCCGGGTATTTGGTATGCAAAATAGTTTTGAGCCATGGACGTGACTATGTATAGCTTTGTGCTAACATAAATTTTCTACATTCTGGACCTCTGTGGCATGAACTTTGGTAATTCATTGAAGCAAGTGTGATTTTCAAAGAAGTCAAGAGCCATTGAAATTATACTTTCCACTTGGGATGGTTTTGCACTTTCTTATCCCTATTCATTGTTTAACATCTAAGTGTTAAGAAGTTCATGAAGTGTTTTTTCCCTGTAATACAATATACATGTAGATCTATGTTGTTTCTTTATTCATTTAGTTTCTACTTGTACACGTATATAATATATATTTATATACCGCTCTCAAATACAGCTTTAAATTTAGCAGTGTTGTGACGTTTTTGTCGACTGTGGCCACACTGACGGTTGTGCAATAGAAACTAGACGTACCCGAAATGTGTGAGATTTATTCGGGTTAGAGAAAAAATTCTGAAACTATTAGTTGATGTTTCAAAATGGTTTACATTTAGGTAAACTTTTATGGAAAATATAAATACTTAGGCTATATATGCAATAGGTTTAAATGAATATGCATTATTCTAGATGAAGTTATTGAGGCTGAAACTGGGTCGATGTATAAATGCTGTTGTTTACCTTCTTATTGACATATAGTCACTAAGGCTATTTTTAACTAAAAAGTACTGTTTGGGTCCCAGCTACGCTAAGAACTATTACCTGTGTCCAGTTCTTGCTGAGAAATGGCTCTATATTCAAGACAAGGGCCAAAACTCTGTGAAAAATAACCGAGCATGAACTCGCAAACATCTACGCTTGGTACTAAACATTAACATGAAGTTTCCTTGAATTCCTGCCAGTACTAAGTCTTGCTGAATGATGAATACCTCGGAAATGAACTTAAATATTGCAGTCTTCGAAGCCATAACTCTGTGAAATATAATAAACCTGGAACACATGGACAATATTCATGTGCATCTCCTCTTGGTACTCAACATGAACATAAAGTTTCATTGAACTCGCACCAGAAGTTGCTGAAAAAGAGTCTGTAAATGAAAGTGGGATGGATGGGCAAAACGGCAACTATATGCCCCGCCCTTCGGGGAGTGTAAAAAACCAACTGTAATATACCTGTTCCTGAACTTCATCCAAAGGTTCTATAACTTTTGTTGTCTCATTGTAAGAGAAAGCAGAGTACTGGTCATGTAGGAGCACATGTTCTGTAAGCACGTTCAGTGTGATCTTCATACTACACACACTACACGTGTATATGTCTGCCATTGTGCTGCTCTCAAGCACTGACCTCAGCGCCGACATCTGTAATGTACAACAAAGCACTCTCATTCAATTTACATGTATATTTTACCATAAGCACATTTTAGACAAGCCAATACTATTTTTTCATTGTTAAATAGACCCTATTATGTGCTCAAGCAGTAAATGTTACAGCCAAATTGCTTGCTAATAAAGGGTGTTTGATTCTAAACTAGTTTAAAGACTTTAATTGTCAAAAGAAAATATAGACAGAGTCTATTTTGTAGTAAACATGAAATGAAATTTCTGTTATCTGTACAATCCTGTTCCTTACTTTTGGTTACCTTTGCTATTGTCTTCAAAAGAAGTTTGTATCAACCAGCTCCCTCACACATGTACATTGCTACATTCAGAAACCATACAACTGATATGCTGAAAAGAAATAATGTAATTGCTAGAAGATTGTATGATTGGCTTTGAAAAGATTAAAAAATACCTGTGAACTTGTAAAATGAGGACGGTGTATTTTTTATTCGTTATCAGGAATCATATGAAATTCAAATCAACAAAGTAAGGGACAGAACTGTTTCTGACATACACAAAATGCTCACAAAAGTTACTTTATCTTATGAGAAAAACCATTCAATTCTTACTTTGTTGTTACCTACGTGTTTAGGTATTTCAAGTCAGCATACAAATGTATTATATACATGTACATATGTAATAGACTTGAATCATGTAATTGTATCATCATGAGTGATATCATCACTCATCAGTGAGTTTTGTTTTTTCTGCACTTACAGTTGTTGTGTCAACATGTTACAGGTTTACATTTTGTTAAGGCTGTGGTTACTCAATGTAGAAACATTTATAGGTAATATGTGTAACAGTATTCATAAAATAAGCCTTATTAAAAAATTATACTTTTGGCTGTCTAAACATAATATGAAGATGCATTTCAAATCAGCACAAGTGTATTTCTTTCAATTGTCCACACTTTCACGCCTGACCCTTATCTATGCACTGATGTAATAGTTTTTAGCTAGAGTCTACAGCAAATTGATAACTGATAAGCACTGTGAAAGTAATTTTAATGCTATAGTTGCATGTTGTGTAGAAAAGGTTGAAAGTTGCACACCTGCAGCAAGTTTTTGCAATATTTACAAAACAAGAGGGCCAACATGGCCCTTTATTGCTCACCCTGCTACCACTGGCTATTTATAATACAGGGTCATCAATAGCAGAAAGGGTCAATTTTGACCTGGGGGGTCAAAATTTGAACATTCATGGTAGAGGTCAACTAGGCAATGAAACATGCCAAGTATAAGCTCTAGGCCATCAGTTTCAGAGATAAAGATTTTTAAAGTATTTCCTATATAATACTATGTAAAGTCAAGAGACTCTGAGTGGGGTCAATTTTGACCCAGGGGTCATGATTTGAATTTGAACCATCATAATAGAGGTTCACTAGGCAATGCCACATGCTAAGCTCTTAGCTTTGTGGTATAAGAGAAGATTTTAGACAAAAATCCCTTATAAGCCTATGTAAAAACAAGTAACCCCCCGGATGGGGTCAATTTTGACTCGGGTTCATAATTTGAACAATCTTAGTAGAGGTCCACTGGGTAATGCCACATGCTAAATATCTAAGGTCTAACCTTGTGGTTTAAGAGAAGATTTATTTAGTTTTTCCTACATAAGCCTATATAAAAACAAGAGGGCCAAGATAGCCTTTTATCACTCACCTGACTACCATTGGCTATAATACAAGGTCATTAATAGCAGAAAGGATAAATTTTGACCTTGGGGACATGATTTGAACATTCTTTGAAGATGTCAACTAGGCAATTCAAATATCTAAGCTCTAGGCCTTTATCAGAAATAAAGATATTTAAAGTTTTTTTTATATGTATCTCGGAAATGGGAAAATAAAAGAGATTATATATATTAATTATAATCATTGATAATAGGAGTGATCACCGTGACCTCACACGGCAATTTTGATAAGATGCTGGTGGGCAATAACAGTTGTGTTTTAATACAATGCTTGTGTATTACAAAGGAATTTTTTAATTTTTATAACTTTTTTGCTATCTGAAGGATTTTAAAATTCAAAAAGTTATGAAATGCTCTTGATACTCATATTTTCACATTAAAATCTCTCTTTTGCAAAAAATACCGTTTTCAATCACACTTGATTTTTCATAACGGCTTGTTGCTGCTTTAACCATTAATGAAAACAGTGTAAGTTATGCGCTCGTGAATTTTTCATTTTGAATCTTAACAAAAATTGAAAATAACGAATAAAGTGTATATTTTATTAGCTTTCCAGTGATATAACACATTTTTGAAATATCTTTTGTTTTAGAAAAGTAACTGCCATTAAAGTGACATTATGCGCATCACTTCAACAGATACATGTAAGCCTGCCAGAAGCTGAAATTCCCTAAAACCTGACGAGAATAATACAACTAGTAAAACAGTTAACACCTCAGCATGGTTTCCTGACAAATGGTTCTGAACAGGCAATGATTTATTACTGCTGGTCAGCTTGGCCATAGGATTTTTTTGTTCTTTCACATGTATTTCATACTGGAAACTGAGTAACAATCACGACTTACTTTTTAAAGTATCAACATCCTTTACACTATTTTCAGAGAAAAGTGTTTATTTGGGTGTATATTAATATTTTTCACATTCCTGTAACCACCGGAAACTACAAGAAAAATATAAAGCAACTAATTTTCACATAATTGGGTAACATTTTACCATTTAACAACAGGTATAATGTTTCCTTACAAGATAGAAAATGCAGCCTGTTTTATATTCAATTTGATGTTTGTGAAAAATGTATTCAATTTAGTAGGTCAATCAGTCTGTTTTGAATCTAGTTTATTTACAAAGTCAATTTAATACTTCAAAAGTTTAACTGCTTTTTTATCCCTTATAAATTGGTCAAGGGGTCACTAATATTAG
This sequence comes from Saxidomus gigantea, assembly GCA_032359765.1. Lineage (NCBI taxonomy): Eukaryota > Metazoa > Mollusca > Bivalvia > Venerida > Veneridae > Saxidomus > Saxidomus gigantea. Next base: position 3,635 of record JAUMHA010374433.1, on the reverse strand, counting down.
GATACCTGCTGAGATATAACTGTGGGGTGATTTTTTCCTCTTGCACAGATCCGTGCATCTGTTAGAGTGTATTTTGGTGACAGTTTTATAAAAGCAATTTTTAGTTGCTGTGCATTTAAATGTGTTAAATTAATGAAATTGGTGCTTTAGATATAAAAAAAACTGGACTGATAAAATAATAGTTCCTTTCTCAGCAGTGGTCTCCCATGTGTTGTTTTTGTTGTTGGTAGAGATTTCTGCAGTGGAAGGGAAGCAACTCCTGCATGCAGTTGTCTTTTTATTAAATTGACTCTCCCAGTCAAAATAGGAAAAGTAATATTTAGAAAATTATTATTTCGTACTGGTAGCAGGAAGAGTTTGGTGTATTGGGTTAAAAAGCTATTGTTTCCCCTTCACTTTGTTACACACACCTATTTCAGCTGGATTTTTACTTAAAAAAATTCGCATAATGTCACTTAAAAATAACACCACTAACAATACAAAAACACAGACTATCGACCGCTGCCCACTGCATATCTATCTCTTATCAGTAGAAAATATTGCGTAATACAGGGTTTTGTTTGCAAACACAATCACTCCTATTAAATCGGCCGTCAAATACATATTCATATGAATCGGGTGTTCATTTGTTTGTGTCAAGTTAGAGTTTTGTTTCCACAATGTCACCATAGTTACATGTACTTTTGTTTATATTTTACAGCCACAAATATCCTTTGCACTTTGTGCCTTAAACACACAACTTACTACTGATATATGGTGTCCTTATGGGAACAAAGTTTTGGCAAATTTAGATAGGAGTATTATCATTTTAACAACATTTAATAAATGATTAAAGGCTTGTACATTGTATAATAATAAGTCTTGAGGTGAACCTTTTATTCAAGTACCTCTACGACACCTGACCATTTAAATATATTTTGTTTATTCCTTCACTCGCTGCATTGTTGATCCATAATATGACACCTTCCTTTTTTCTTTTGTGTTATTACAGTTAATATTATAAACCTTGAATTTCATACATTTTGACGATGGGTACCTATTTTACAAGGGCTTTTTGCGACTTTTTGTGCATTCTACAAAAAAATTAAGACTTGTTGTTGCATCTACACGGTTGTTCACACTATATATAGTGATGGTGATTCCTTTTTGTACAGGCTATGTAATTTTGTAGAAACGTGAACCAAAAATGGACTTAAAAAAAGGAAGTGTCTCCAGGTCCGGGTCCAGATCTTGAGACTAAAAGTCTCAGTCTCCAGGTCCTGACCCGGACCTTGAGACTAAAAGTCTCCAGGTCCGGACCCCGAGACTATCCATATATTGCTTGTCTCCAGGTCCGGGAAATTTATTTCATACAAACTCAAGTTACATGTATATGTTCAGCTTATTAAATCATTTAAAATGTCATTTTCTGGCAATTACATTAAAATGGAAAAACAGAATATGTTTATCGATATGATCACAATTTGCTTTGGTATGTTTTTACCTATGAGCTACGACGTATATACGCGAACCTAAATATATCGGAGCAGTTGATGTCTAACATCTAATTGGGATATAAACTGATATTTACAAGTGCCATCGTTTTTGGAGATGAAATGATCCTCTGCATGTGGTAATGGAAAGGAAAAATTAAAAGAAAAACTTGTTTGATTGATCCAATACCAAGGTAATAGATGTCACGCTTGTAAATTTCATGAAAATACCTTAGAAATTATCTTTTGCAGATAATTCTAAAATTTTAATTGTTTTTCATAAAATAAGTTTATCTTTATAATAGATATACTGGGCAACTTTAGAAGGCCTGCAAATTTTATTTCACAAATCTTGCAACTCATAAGCCATTGGTACAATATTTTATTCTCTTTTACTATATATGTGACTATCTACCGTAATTTAATTTCCAGAGACAGAAAGTCGTTAAATTTGCAGGATAAAAATTTAGACTTTAACGAACTGACAGAGACTTTGCGTTATAGAAAAAACATTTGTTAACTTTCAAATGAACCGCTTGTATTGTTCTTTTCACAGATGAAGTTATCACCTACATGATCAGACAGCTGCGAAAACAAAAGGAACAATGTATTATTACGCAGCGCAAAGCTTAAAATTCCTTCTTACAAAATGTATAACGTACAATTACATCTTATAACATGTAAACTTCAATATATTATGGAAAAAAAGATAACAACACCAAAATGATAATGATAATATATATTTTCATAATAAAAAATAAGATAAATATGTTTTTACCAAATTTGAACTAAGTCATCCTCGGTACCCAGGTTATTCACACCATTTATGAATATAATAGACCGTGGGTTCCGATGTTGGAACGAAGTATATGCATACAAATATAAATGATGAAAAATTCCCGTACTTGGAGACCTTGGAGAAGCTATATATGGATAGTCTCGAGACACGGACGCGAACCTGGAGACACTTCCAAAGGCAAAGGTATTCTTTAATACTTTTTTTTTTTTAGATTTTTGTCATCAAAGTAGATAAGTCTCAATAATAAGACTTCAAACGCAGACCCATTTTACATACAGGCATTTTATAGTTATCTGCGCTTTTACTGAGGCTGGATAGCGCCTAGCAAAAATTATAACGATATTCACCCATTGAGTACAATTATTTGGACTACAAAGTAGATCTACTTATTTGATCGTCAGACATTTTTATCAGACAGAAAGGTCATGTTCTTCAAAATTCACATGGGGTAACGTAACTTCAAGTCTACGTCATAACATAGTCCCAAGGTCTGGTACGAATGCATACTAGTACGAACCATTTTGAGTGCGATATTAAGCAATGAAAATGCATTATGTAACACCATAGACTTTTGCCGGCCTTTAGTTTACAACTTCTGAAAAAGTACCTTAAAATGTGCCTTTCAACACATATTCAAACAAGTAAATTGTCTCAATAATGGCATTTGATCACGTAGGTGAATTATTTCTTTCAAAACCGCAACCCTACTGTACACAACTGTCCTCCATATTGATTAGACATGTTTATTCTGCGGGCCTACTTGCGGGCCTGTATAAAACGTTTCTGAACACATTTAGCAGAAGAGTGTACAGATCTTCTCCTTTCTTTTTCAGTAATGCCTATACCGTTCAAAACTGAACATTATGGCCATTCGCGGGGGTTAAGTATGATATATATGAAAGTCGCTGTTTAAACGATTTTTTTTTATTTTTAGTATTAACAGGAATACTCTATAGACGGTTCCTGGTATTAAGTAGATATTTAAGACTTTGACTAGATCTAGATATGCCCTCTAAATAAGAAAGCTGATAACAATATAATTGTAACAAGTTTTTTTTTTAATCTGTGGCATCCATTACCGATTAACTGTATTAATTAGCGGAAACTCGACAAATCCTCGAACCGGGCCTGCAAAACAGTTAAACGAGATGACGGATATTTCCATCTGAAACAAATGTCTCATGCATGACAGAAACCCTTTCAAATTCTTGCATACTTTCTTGCACTTTGAAGTAGATTTCTTAAGGCACATTTATCGAAATGATGCGTTATCATAATATAATAAGCAAACTATCTTCTTGGAAAACAACCATGATTATAAAAAGAATGGTTATATGAATTAATACAGGCAACTCGCTCACAGC